>ML392395.1:0-16859 GCA_005239525.1 Nicotiana knightiana
ATGTTCATAAGAATCAAACCCAAAATAAATTGCATAATTGAACTACAAAGTAATGAATAAAAGGTGTAAAAATCAATGTTTTGTAACTTCAATGGTTTTCTCTCTTTGAATCCTTTCCTTCGAATTCTTCCTTCAAGTTGTGTTTACTGGGTCTATTTATATGTTTAGGACGAACCCTAAACGTGTAAGAGACTTCTATTCCAACCGGGAAACACTTAAACTCGTCAAAACTCGGACTTGACCGAACTTGGGAACCCGGGCGCTTGGGCTCAAACGCCCCCTTAAGGCCAGGGCAGGCCTGGCGTTTGGGCTCTAACGCCCCCGCAACGCCAGGGGCTTCCTGGCTTTAGGGGCCAAACGCCCGGCTATCGCCCAGGTGTTTCCTCTTCGACCCTTAAGCGTATTTTCGACGTATTTGCATCCCTTTAGCTCCGTTTCCATCTCCACTTCACCTACACATGAAATAAACTCCATTNTCATCTGCATAAGGCTAAGCATTGTCTTCTCTCTGCATGAGACTAAGCCCTGTCTCAGTTCCTGCATGAGACTAAGCCCTGCCTCGCAATATGCATAAGGCTAAGCATTTCCTTCTATTTGCATGAGACTAAGCCCTGTCTCAATTCCTGCATGAGGCTAAGCCCTGCCTCTCATCTATATAAGGCTAAGCATTGCCTTCTCTCTGCATGAGACTAAGCCCTGTCTAAATTCTTGCATGAGGCTAAGAACTGCCTCACATTATGCATAAGGCTAAGCATTGCCTTCCGTTTGCATAAGACTAAGCTTTGTCTTGTTATCACCTTTAGCATCATACCTCTGCACCTCATGGGCTGAAATATAGCCAACTTGTCCGAAGGCGTCATAGTCTGAAGGCATCATCCTCATCGCCGGAAGACATCATTCCATGGCCTGAGGATCTCTCAAACTTGCACATCATTATTCAAAGGCATCATGGTCCGGAGGCACCATTTTCATGGCCCGAGAACATCATTTCATGGCCTGTAAATCTCTTACCATACAATTCATGGCCTGAGCATCATGTTCTAAGGATGTCATCCTCACCGTCCAAAGATAGTCTTCATATTCCAAAGGGAATTTGCATCATGTCTAAGTTTACGCAATAATTTATGCATATGTGCTTGCAGTGTATTTTTGTAAATTTGCAGGTGGTCCAGAGAGTAACCGTTATCCCAGTAGGAGAAATCCGCTCCAGTTCCCATCCACATCCTTCAAAGTATCCCAAACATAACCATTCACCATCCATTACCCAGTATCATTTAACCATAACCGTTTCAAACTCCAATTACCCCTACTTGGAACATTTTGTCCGTTCTTGCAACAACTCCATTGGTTTACTCCATCATTGGATCCAGAACTATACATGACCTGATTCCTGTAAAACCAGGGATATGTAGGCAGCTCAGAATCTGGAGTGCGGCCTATATTCTTTCAAATCACCCTACTCGGTCAAAATTGGTCATCATTTCTTTACTCGACAACTCTTTCATCCTTCCCGGATAAAGAGGACAGTTGTTCATACCCAATTTTTCCTCATATTTCTCAAAAATAAATATATACCTTCAAAATAATGCATGATCATCATCAAGTATTTTTCCATAATTTTCTACAATTTTAAAAAAAGCTTTTAATCATTTTATTCCTGCATTTTATAATATAAGTAATTATTAATTGCATATCAATAAATTTTATGATGATTTATCATTTAATTTTCATCATCTATATCCGTATTAAGCTTTAAATATTTTTTATATATTTATTATAATGGTATTTTTGCATCATTAGGCTAAAATTGCATATTTTACAATAATAGCCCATATATATGCATAATTACATTATTTATACAAGAAAATGACTTTTCATATTTTTATAATATTAAGTAATTGTTTTAAATAATTTTCATGCACAAGTGATATTTTTCTATTTATTAATTATTTTTTTAAAATTATTTATTTATTAAATTGGGTATTTAAAATATAGCCCCGAAAAACCCAATTTTGGACCTATACACTACCCAATTACCCCAGCCCAATACCCCAATACCCAATACTTAAATACTCATTGATCCAGATCTATACCCATCCAAAACACCCGACCCAACCTTTTTTAAATCACAACCGTTGATCTCTGAAGATCAACGGCTCGTACCACTCCACCCCTTATAACCTACCCATCTAACCCTAACCCATTTCCCCACTCCGCCGCCTCAAACTCTCTTTTCTTCTTTTCCTCTCAAAACCCTAGCGTCGTCACTCAAAATTTCTCTGACTCTAACCCCGGGAATGGAATCAATTTATGGTTCCTTACCTTATTTGGTCCTATCTCCTTATTGGCTACCCTATTTTGGTATTTTCTTATGGCTTGCCTAAAAGGGAAAGAAGATCTTGAGAGATTGGACCTAAATCTGGTTCAAAATCCTTAACCTATTGTGTATTCCGTCCGTGTTCATCCCATATTTTTTGTGAGTACGGTTGTTTTACGTATATCTTGTGGATTCTTACTTAGCCCTAAAGGTTAGGGTTTCAGATTCTCTTTGATTCGAACCTAAACTGGTTCAAACTTTAATTTTTAGCATTATCGCGTCCATATTCACTTCATTATGCGTGAATCTGCCTATTCTTATTAATTTCCTTTATTTGCCCTAAATTAAGGTTTCAGACCTGGTTCGATTCTGATTTTTCTTTTTGAACAACCTCTTTTCTATGTTCATTTTACTAAAATATTTGATTCTTTACCTTTATTTTTTATCGATTTTATGGTTTACCTAAGATTAGGGTTTCAGACCTTTTATTTTGGGACCAGATCTGGTTCGGTTTTGTGTTTTTTGAGTATATTCCTGTTTATGTTCATTCTATAAAGCATGTGACTCTTTTTCTTTTTATTTCTGCCGATTTATGTGTTTTACCTAAAAATTAGGGTTTAAATCTTTTCTTCCTTACTGATTTTAAATATTTTTCTTTTTCGTATATGACTAAAACTTTTCTTACTTCTGCTCAATACATCATGTTTCCTTTATTATCTTACCTTATTTGCCTTGAAATTGACTGTTAATTGATATTTTATTTATTTTAAATGTTACTCGCCTGATTACATGCTGTTATGCCTTGTTAATTGACTGAACTTTGACTTCAATTGATTTTATGATTAATTTCTTTCCTTACCTATATCTGTTTGATTACTTCCCTTATTTGTCTGTCTAATTGAACACTATTTAAACCCTTTCCCCTCTCCCCTTTAGGACAGACTCGAACTCTAATACTCTCATTGAAACTTAGATTTTTTACTCTAATTCTCTTTGCTCATTGTTTCTGGTCTTAGCCGGCTGAAATCCAAGGCCATTTGATTTTGGACTTACTGTTATGGTTACTTGCTTTCCTGCTTAACTGGTAAGCCCTAATCCCTTGTGACTTTATTCTCCATGTCTTTCATAATATGTGTTGCTCTACCAACATGTTTAAATTCCGAGTATGATTCTACCCTTATGCTTCTATGACTTTGTCTAATCCTATAGTTAATACCATTAATCTAAGATTAGTTATTTTGAATAATATAAATCCTCTTAAAAGCTGGCTTAATGTTTAACTTGTCCATGCACTGTTTGTTAATCCTGCACCTGTTCTGAACTTTGCATTCCTTAAGATACTATCAACATGCAATTAGTTAACTTATCCTAACTTTGCAAATATGTATTGTTACTTAATTCATGAGCCCTGTCAATTGATTTTCTAACATGTCATGTGATAATCTGACTGTTTTGCCTAAATTATTTCTGTGATTAAGCAATGATTGTCCTAAATGTCAGCATGCTCACTTTGTATAATTAGGTCTCTTTGAAACTACGTACTCTACAAACCTTGCTTGTTTTTGCTGAAATGCAATTCTGTGTTCTGAACTTTATTTCTTCTGAACTCAGCACTGTTTTAAAATATGTCCCTACCTCCTTTTGCTGTCACTCTTTTAAAACTTCCACTCTTAGACCCTTAGGTTCTCAACCACCCCAGTGTGAGCACTGCTCAGGGTCCGTGTGATACTCCTGTGAACTCTGACACACTGGGAACTGGTTACCAATCTCTTGTGAATCATCTTCTAAATATGTGGTTCTAGTGAGCATTTCCCTAGGTCCCTGAGGCCCTTGGGAACTTTGACACACTGGAAATCTGGTTCTATATGTGCTATGGGTGAATCACCCATTCTTGGTTATGTTGTCCCTATGAAATAAGCCTCAAAATTAATTGGTTTGAAGGCCTGTTTCCCAGTTTTATTTGGGCCTAATGAAGGCTCCCTATAGTTTATCTTATTACTATTATGTAATTTATTCATTACTTTGGTTTGTAATAAGTTTGTAATGAAAAGATTCTGGGGTGTATAGTAAAATTGGGAAGGGCCTTTATTTTCTTTGGGCAATTCGGATAGAAATCCTGCCAATAAGGTTTCATTTGTTCTGTTAATCTTGTTTTACAACATCTTTGTTAAAATCATGTGAGTGTTGTACCATACTTGCATATTAGAAATTCTGCCTATAGGATTAAATTGCATTAGAAATCCTGCCTATAGGATTAAAATTGCATTAGGAATCCTGCCTATATGTTGCATTAACTTGTCCAACAAACATATGTTAGCAATCATGCCTATAGGACCTCAATGTTTGATTTAATTATTTTTCTGGTAATATGTACAATTTATGCCTGTATTACTGCTCAATAGATACCATGCCTATAGGGTTAAATTAATTTAATAATAGATACCATGCCTATAGGACTGAAACTAGTTTCAAACCTAGAAATCATGCCTATAAAACTTAAGTCAGTACAGTAATTAGAAAGCATGCCTATAGGGTCAAAAGGAAATACAAAGCTATGAAACATATCTATAAAGCTAAAATCAGTTTTACGCCTAGAAGTCATGTCCTTAGTATAATAACCATCACGCTCGTAGATATCATGCCTATAGGATTATACTAACTGGTTTTGAATACAATCGTCACTATCAATCACTTAGACAACATGCCTATAGGTCTTAATAATAATTCTGGATTCGAAACTGTGATTCCTTACAACCTGAAAGGACCTAATATTACTGAATAAAATCAATAGACAAACAATAGGTCTTGACATTCACCTTAATGAAACTGCTTCTTGCTTATTTCTCACATAGATATCCTGCCTATAAGACTTTAAATTAAGCATGTCAATCAATTGCGTGCCTTTGTTGTTTATGTGTGGAAGTCAATATGAGCCCATATTTGCTTGCTATCTGAAAGTCCTAATTATTTTTTGCTTGTCGCCTAGACTTTTATATTTTTGAGAAACATAGGCTGGGTCTTGAACTATCCCAAATAGAGGTCTGAATACCTCCAGGGCCATAGGTAAGGGACGGGTAGTGCACGCACAGGAAACGAACTAGAATCGACTAGAACGCTTAAGTAACAACTTAAAGATAGTAATCGAGTAGTAGGAGATGATGATAGTTTGTGCGCTAAATACTATGAGTGGCACCCCGACTTGAGGGAGCTACAAAGTATTGCACAGGGTGATCCTATAGGCTAAAAAACTTAGGAAGCCCCCAATTCCTGTTCTAAAATAAATCGAGTATTTTATTTGTCCAAATTGCTTTCTTTTCCTTAGACTAATTCGCTTAATGTAAGTTCGGTCGGGACTCGCCGTTGTTGACCTCGAGGGATACCTAACACCTTCCCCTCGAGGTAATTTGAGCCCTTACCCGATCTTTGGTGATGTAAACTGGTAATATGAGTTATCTGCTCTAGGTGCCCTAACGCACCTTCATCCGTTAGGTGGCGACTCTCTCAATTCCAATTCCTTACCCTCTCAAAAGGAGTTGTCCTAAAAATGTCGAAACCTGATTTTGCGAGAAAAAGGGGGCCCGACAGTTACTAGATGAGAAAAGGTTCGTATACGGGCCCAACATTGTAGTCTAAAATTATTATTTGTGGAGGCTCAATTAATTTTTTGATAAATAAATTGAATCTTGTTATATCCATTTAATCACGGATAGAGAATGATATTGAGGATCACAATTTATAATTAGTTTATTTTAATAATTTACTTAAAATTAAACTATAAATAATAATCTGTTTAAATTGCTCCAATTAACATCAAAAGACTGTGTGCTATAATACTAATTTTTAACATCCATATCAAACATAAACATCAAATTGAAAATTTAATTTCAATGGTATTATTTTTCTATTTGAATATTTTACGAGAAAATATATTAAAGCTACAAGTGTCATCTATATTAATAAATTTTCTAGAATAAGAAGCTTACCAATTTATCTGTAACCTATTCTTGAATACATCCAAATTGGTTTCGCAAGGGTTTCAACAGTGGAAGTAATCAACTACTTGATGAAAGTTAACACAAACAACATCATTCGTTACAATACGATAAAAGATGAAAAAAAACTTACTATTGATTTTACTTCATGTCTTGTATACAACAAAATCAAGAGAAATTTTTAGTACAGTAAATAAAGAGAACTTTCAAGGGGACTCACACCCTAAAGAGGCAATTTACTACTTCAAACAAAGAGAACCAAAGACACTAAACAAATATTAACATAATATAAACTGTAGTAATTCAATATAGTAGGTCAAATTATATTTTATTATAACTCGTTTAAAATGATGTTAACTGGCGATAAAATATTAAACATTTGATAGAAGTCTATATAAATTACTATAGGAATTTTTATTTTTTTCTTAATTAAGGAGTTAAGAGAAATAATTTTATTTTTCTATAGATTCATCATATGTTAATTTTCATAATGAAACAATATAAACATTATAAAAAATAATATTTAGGATAATTTATTGATAGTTGAAAACTTATCAAGGAAGATGAGTTCAAACCATGTAGATTAAATTTTCAAATCAATTATGCATATATGAGATAGCCCCTTAATACAGTATGAGCAAATCTTATCACTTATATTAACTTTTGAGATTTAATAAACTATACTTTTTTAAATTACTTTTGGATATGAATTTTTCTAGTTTGAAACCGCCTTCAAATAGTGTGGATAGATGAAAACCTTTTAATTTTAATTTTTAAATTACTTTAAAACAGTATGAGTAAATACAAAAATCTTGTAAATATTTACTAATATCTCTTTTTGTTGCACTATTATTTAAAAATTAAATTTACTTTCTCTGTGAAAACTTCTAGTTGACTTAATGAAAATGAATAATTTTACCAAATGAGAAAAATGGACGTTCCAGATGATTATTTGCATGCAGTACTCTCCATAAAAGTAGTCTAATTAACATGGAGTAACATTTAAAGAAGTGTTGTAGTTATGGGAATGTAGGTCCCATGTGTATCAATGATAGTTTGCATTTAAAAATTGTAAACAATGTATGAGTTTTTTTGATATGACATATATGCTTTTGGTCGACCATCTTTCCTCTTCTATATATTAGAATATACTATTACCTCATTAAATTACTTAATTGTAATACATTAATATGATTTGGTATAAA
Organism: Nicotiana knightiana; assembly: GCA_005239525.1. Taxonomy (NCBI): domain Eukaryota; kingdom Viridiplantae; phylum Streptophyta; class Magnoliopsida; order Solanales; family Solanaceae; genus Nicotiana; species Nicotiana knightiana. Next base: position 7,515 of record ML392395.1, read on the forward strand.
TACCAAATACGAGTAAATTTTTATGCATATCTTTTTTCTTTTTCTTTTTTGAATTTCCACCCGGTGTCCGATACCCGCATTAGAGCCCGGCTATATCCAGATTCGGGCCGCGTAGGGCGCCATTCGAGGAGAAGCACTCCTTACCAAGGATTTTTCATACACAGAGCTCGAACCCGTGGGGTGGCCTTTAACTAAAGTAGGAAAAGCAACTGCAATTTATGTTACACCTAATAGGCTATATATAAGTTAAAAAGAAAATTATGTGAAGTAAACATGTTTGAATTCGTTTTTAACAAATATAGAGAAGAAGGATTTGCAACTGCTATGAATTTTGTCAAGGAAATTACATTTAAATGATTATCGAACCCGAATTTCGTAAGAAACGTGTGATATATAGGAAGAAACAATTTGATGAGAATGTTGTTAATGAAATCTCTCGAAGAGCCTTTTAGAGTTGATTATTTTTTATACATAGTAGACAAGACTATTTTTTTTTTTTACTTCAAAATAGATTTGAATAATTAGAAGCATATGAAAATATTTTTGGTTTTCTATTTAGCGATAAAAAACTGAAATCACTAGATAATGAAAAATTGAAAAAAGATTGACTTAATCTTGAATGTTCCTTAAAGCATAATGATCAATCTGATATTGATCGCTTTAATTTATTTTCTGAATTAAAAGTGTTAAGAAAAACAGTACAACTAGAAGATGATAGTTTAATTGATATACTCAATCAAATAAACGATTTGATTCTTTTCCAAATGCCTATATTGCTTATAGAAGAATGTTAATAACCAGCCGTTGCTTCGACGGATAGAAGTTTTTCAATATAAAATTTGATAAAATTTTACCTAAGATCAATAATGTCTCAAGAGAAGTTAAATAGATTAGCTATATTTTCTATTGAGAAAAACTTATTCGGAGAAACTGATTTTAAGAAAATTATTAATAACTTTGCATCTTAAAAAAATTAAAAAAAATAGATTTCAAATAAAAGATATATTTATTTTTAAAGAAAAAGATAAGGCCCTCATAAAGTTTGGTTTTAGGCCACATAATTCTTTGGACCGCCCCTACTTGAAACCTCTGATTAAGAAAAAAATCGTCATATTCGTTACACCACATCCTTTGACGGTTTTCTGAATATCGTACCGTAGTGATAAGAAAACATAGCCCATTACAAAATTGGACTCCATATGAATCATTCTCAAGAAACGACGCTGCTGAGTTTGTTGGAGCAGAAACCTTTCTTTGTAATTTTACCTGCATAAGTCATACTCTTAATTTGAACATGCAAAATTCAAAAAGTTAGGGGAAATAGGGGCAAATGTATGTTGAAAAGAGATCGGAATTAGCTACAAGTTGCTAAAAATGAAATGTAATTGGTAGTGATTTAATATGTTAACCAACAATAATTAGAGAGAAATAGTAAATGTGAGGAAATTAAGCACTTATTTTCAAAATTTTTGTTAGGTTTTAGAGACATTAATTTGTAAACTTATAATTGTTGAAACATTCACCAAGCTCACAGCACCAAACAAAAACGTTGTTCTTTTTAAGCAGATTGATTTGGATACAAAAAATTGTTGCAAGACCAGATTCAATTAAAAAGCAACTAACAATTAATTAAATTTCAGAAAATTTCTTCATGGGGTTGGGGAACAAAAACGACTAGACATAACGGATATTATTGAAACTTGATTATGAAGTGTTAACAGTAATCTTAGACGATACATCACTATAATCGACATTTGAAGTTAGACAATAAAATCATAATAGAGGTGTTGATACTCAGGTGGCGGACTCAATATTTTGTGCAAGCGGGTTCAATCTTAGAAGTACAAAATTTTAGACGTAAAATAGTAGTTGTCAAGTGAGTTCAAATAAAATATTTGTACAAATTTATGTTGTTTTAATCGGAATTTATACATATACACAATATTATTTTTCAGTGAAACGGGTTCAATTAAATCTGCTTGCCACCACGTACTTCCGCCACTGTTGATACTCGAGTTGCAAGCGTCTCTTGACGATTCACATAATAGGCGTATAAACTATAAAATGTTATCCTAAAAAACGTTTCAATCTGAGCCTACGAGACAAATGGCCTTATACAGAACATAGGTGAATCTAATAAATAAGCTACGAGTTTATATAAACCTAGTAGTTTTAGTTTACATTTTGTATATGTGTTAAAAAATTTATTAAAAAGCATATATTGTAGATTTTGAACTGAGTAAAGATAAAAATGTGATAGAATTTTGAATTTAAACTCATAAACTTCAAATCCTGGATTCGGTGAAGCAAAGGTTTGTTCATATAACTTAGTCTCTAGAGTCATTACTTTCAACGCTTCATATTATCTATTAGGGATGTACATGAATCGGGTTGGTTCGGTTTTTATCAAAACCAAACCAAACCAATTATATCGGTTTGGATTGGTTCGGTTTTGTCGGATTTTGGAGTTTTTTTGTTACATGAATATTATTCGAATCTTATTTTGTTAAAGTTATAGACAAACTTTTGATAAGTGAATATATGTTTAGTAAATATTGAGAAAATTGACAAACATATGATTTATTAAAACATTCTAATGGGAGAATTTTGTTAGTAACACATGATAGTTATTTTCTTAGTCGTCTATCAATAATTTTCCGTCAATGTACGCTTTCAAGGTTAACACATGAGAGGATCCCAAATTTTTTTATATTTTGTAAAGAAAGATCAATATAAAGTCTTAAAAATATACTGTATATAAAAAATTATATATTTATATGTCGGTTCGGTTCGGTTCGGGTTTTTTAAACCTAATCAGATTTTTTAACCAGATTAGTTTGATTTTATGGTTTAGTCCGATTTTTCGATTTGACTTTAATACCCCTATTATCTGTGTTTAAGATTAAGGCCAATTAATCGTGAAAACAATGCAAAAGGAAATAACTTTTTTTCCCCCTCCAAAGGCGAGTAACTTTTGATATTGCAAATTGTGCAATAATTGGTGCTTTTACAACACTTGCCGACAGAAAATCCTCCTTATTTATCAAAGCAGAGAAATTAAAGGGCAGTAACATTAACATTGGCCCGCACATCTTGATCACTATTGGGATTTTAATGACAGCGCAAATTCTATAACACGTTTGCCAATCCTTTAGTATAACAATAAGTTTTCTAATAAAAGTAGTAGTATTTATTATATCCTCCTGTTCATAATAAGTGATTGTTTGATTTTTTTTGGGTCTAAAATAAGTAACTTTTTATATATTCAAGAAAAAATTAATTTTATTTTTTTTAAATTTACCCTTATTTATATATTCCAATATGTTAAGCTAACAAATTAATTAATGTAATTTAGTAAATAATTTTTTTTTTGCTCTAGAAATTTGTTTTCTTAAGGGTGTGCCAAAGGTTAACAAGTCACTTATTATGGACCACGGAAGGAGTATAACTTATTGCTTTGCTAGGATTCTATCTTTCTAATTTGGCATTTCGCTATATGAATCATTATCAGGAATAACTATTTCTCGTTATTGAAAGTATTTAAATATTAATCTTAAAATCATAATAAGAGAAAAATTTATTTAACTAATTCTATAAATAGTGCATAATCTTTTGCCGTCCAGGTGAGGAGGTGTGAGCGACTGAGTTTGGTGGGTAAGAGGAGAGATAGAGGGTGACCTAAGAAGTATCGGGGAGAGATGATCAGGCAGGACATGACGTGACTTCAGATTACCGAGGACATGACCCTAGACAGGAAACTACGAAACATACTCTGCAACCTGCTATATTGTTGCCTCCTCCTCACCTCATTTGTCTTCTTTTGCGCCCTCTCTTCTTGCTTAAATAATCTATACATATTTATATTCAATCTCTCCTACCACTTTCCATCTCTAACCTTCCTTCCCTCCTCCTCAATATACATACAGGGTGAGGGAAAGAGATACCCACACACAAAAACAAAATTTATTATTCAAAATCACTTTTCTGATCAATTTTTGAACTAAGGTAAAAGAAAAGTGAACGTACACCGTACGCAGCCCAAGAATCTTCCCTTGTAGTTTTGCAAATATAGACTTCTCTTCAATTCATGCTTCAAACGTGTAACCGAAAATACATACATACATACAAACTGCCTATTTATACAAAGATTGAAGGAAAATGGGCTAAAGATTGAATCTTGAGCTGCTTGCCGTGAATTTTGGGTTTGTTTTTGAATTGGGCTCCTTCGAAAATGGCGTGTAATGCTATATCAAATACGCAACAAGAACCGAGCATCGATACAGATAAGTTAAGTTACGAGATTTTTTCTATTTTAGAAAGCAAATTCTTATTCGGTTACGATGACCAAAAGCTTTGGGTACCTAAAGAATTAACTTCTCCAATTGAAGAGCACAAAAACGATGACCTTTCAACGATCAAAAATCAACGAGGAAAGATATGCGTCCTCAGCATTGATGGTGGTGGAATGCGAAACGTATTATCAGGAAAAGCTTTAGCGTATTTGGAACAAGCATTGAAGGTTAAATCCGGAAATTCACACGCTAGAATCGCTGATTATTTCGACGTTGCTATTGGTTCGGGCGTCGGAGGAATTTTCACGGCGATGCTCTTTTCTACAGAAGATCAAAACCGTCCGGTTTATCAAGCCGAGGATACGTGGAAACTTCTGGTTGAACAAGGTAAAAAAATTTACCCTTCGAAAGGGTCAAATAATGGCGGAAACGGTTTTCTCCGGCGAGTTTTCCGCCGTGGCGCCACCGATTCAGCTACTTCCGGTTTAGAGAAGGTGATGAAAGAAGCGTTTGTGGATAAAAAAACTGGTCGAAGCCTTACGTTAAAGGATACGCTTAAACCGGTTTTAATCCCGGTTTATGACCTGTCAAGTACGGCGCCGTTTTTATTCTCTCGAGCCGACGCTTTTGAGTCGGAGAGCTTTGATTTCAGATTGTGGGAAGTTTGTAAGGCTACAGCGGCTGAACCAGGAGTTTTCGACCCAGTTTGTATGAAATCCGTCGATGGAAAAACCGGGTGTGTGGCGGTTGACGGCGGTTTAGCTATGAGTAACCCGACGGCGGCGGCGATTACTCACGTGCTTCATAACAAACAGGAGTTTCCTTTTGTTAGAGGGGTTGAAGACATTTTGGTACTTTCGCTTGGAACAGGGCAGCTTTTAGAAGGAAGCTTTGAATATGAACATGTTAAAAAATGGAAAGCTAAGGACTGGGCTAAACCTATGGCTCGCATCTCCGGCGACGGCACCGCCGATATGGTGGATCACTCTGTTGCTATGGCTTTCGGCCAATGTCGTAGCAATAACTACGTCCGCATTCAGGTAATATATTTGCATCAAATCAAATAATTTAATTTTAAACTTATTAGAATGTATGCTTTCTTCAGTCATTTTTATTTGTCATTTAAGAATTTAGACTTTAGTACTCCAAAACTATTTAATAAGATTAATCATAATGATTTCGATAAGGAGATCACGGGTTCAAGCCATCAAAATAGTCTCTTGCAGAAATATAAGGTAAGAATATCTACAATATAAAAATTCCGACCCTTCCTCGGATATAACGAAAGCTTAGTGCACCAAACTGATCCTTTTTTTAAATCATAATGATTGTTTGACCAAATTATTCTTTATCTCTATTCGATTAGTATTTATTTAATTACATTTTATTCAAAAGATATATGTTAATACATTTATTTGCTTGACACAAACATGAATGTCATATGTTAAGCCTATAAAACGGTGTAGATTGAGCCAAACCTAAAGATACACTTCAATTTATTGGATTTAACATAGTTGCCTGAAAATGGACAGGCTGGGGAAAGCTGGTGCCTTGGAATTGAACAAGATTCTTCTCATATTTTGGGTGCTTGCAATTTAATTTTGAGGAATCATAGTTGTCACTGCAACTAGGGAAAGTTTTTAATGAATGTGGCTAGCTACTACAAACAATGTTGTCGTTGCCAAACAACTGGACACGGGATTAATTGAAAAGGGCAAAAATATGAATGTTAGTAATAATTAATGATAAAGATTGAATATTTTTTTTAATCCACCTGGGAATAAAAAGAGCAGTCCTTTTCTAAAGTCTGGCTGGCACTGGATAATTTGGTACCAGAAATGGATAATATCTGATGCTGGCTAGTTGCTGAATGATCAATGTTGCACTCCTAGCCAGTAATCCTACAGTAAATGTTCACAGCTGTGGTTTTCCACAATTAACTAGGAATGATTTGGTTACAAATTTAAGCATATAATTAACCTAATTTTCTAGAATACCAATTTCACTTATTATGAACGATTACATGTAGTTTGTTTTAGGTCATCTGAATGTGTATAAGCTAAACTAACCTGGAGTCTAATTAGTGAGATGCCGTGTTGCTCAAAGTAAGGACTGATTAAAATTGCACATCTTTCTGTTACTTATTAATTCTCTTGCCCTAATTTTTATCCTTGAGATTGCGTTGCTTTTTCTATTATTTGGCCAAAGGTGTGATTTTTGCCTTTACAGATTACTTATTAAGTAAGGGTCTAAAAGATAGTATTAATGATTCTTACAGGCTTACTATATTTGTAATGAATGTAAAAATAAGATACGTACTGTCGTGGGGTGGGGGAAATTGACCAATGGAATGTGCACTAGAGAATATTATATGGAGAAGATATGATAATTGGATTAATGACGTGAAATAATCTTCAGTGGAAATTCAGAAGAATAATGGGATAACTTAAACAAATTTTCTCCAAAAATTTCAAGATTCCACTACATTTTCGGGGTATAACTTTTACTCCATACTATAAAAACTTCTAAATGTGTATTTTTATTGCATGCAGTGAGTAATTAACACACTTTATTTTCTTGGTTAGTAATCCGAATTTTATGAATAGTTAATTACTTGTAGTTATTTTTTAGGTGACCTGATAGTATAATTTTTTTACGTATCAGTATATAAAAGTTAAACTCTTATTCTTGATGATAGACGAATGGATCGAGCTTTGGTCGTTGTGGGGTGAACATAGATGCTGACTCGAGTCCTAGCAATGTGAAAAAGCTAGTGGGAATTGCAGATGAAATGCTAAAGCAGAAAAATGTAGAATCTGTGCTTTTTGGTGGTAAGAAAATAGCAGAGCAAAGCAATATAGAGAAACTTGACTGGTTTGCTGGAGAACTTGTAAAAGAGCATCAGAGGAGGAGTTGCAGGATAGCTCCCACTGTTGCATTTAAGCAAGCTGCTTCCTAAACATCTCTCAAACAGTAATCAAGAAAAAATAAATAAAAACATCATTTTTTTTACTTTACTTTTTTTTTTGGAAAGTTTCCTTTCTATATATCCTATCTTTCCAATTTATGATTTGTCGACTGGGGTAGATGCAACATTGGCATAACTAAGCCTGCACTCATTGCTTTGGACTTGTATTATGTAAATTTAGTTACAATTTATAAGTATATAATATATATTTATACTAAGTTCCCTTACATTGCGACAAACAAGTAAAAAATGCATTTTCTTTTATAGTAGTATTGTGCAAATCCACTTGCATGCATTTTGATTATTTCTACGAATATCTGCTCTATATCTTTCACTAGTATCGATCGCATAATTTTGCACACAAAAGTTTAAGCAAATAAAAAGAAATCTTCTTTATTAAAAAGTTACACAATGTAATCGAATGAAAAAAATATCTTTATATACATACAAATTGTTAAATTTTAGCTTGAAATCCAAGTGTATTAACTCATTGTGTAAGTTTGCATATTTCTTAATTTTTTTTGGCTCTAGTGATTGTAGTGATTTTAAAATTCTTAATTCGTTTCGATACGTTGAAATAACTTCCGGTTTTCTAATGCGGAGAGCTGTATTTTATGTACCAAACATGTTCGTAAAAATTGTACGGGGCACCCTATTACAATTTTACCCTTTTACAAACAGTCAAGCCTACTTTCTCTTCAAGTAAACTTCATTCCTCTACTTCCATTCCTATACTTTGTTTTTACGATCTTTCTCTCTCTCTCTCCCGTTCTTCGCTTTTACGATCGTCCTTGTTTTTTTATATTCATCGCTTCAGCTGTTTGTTCGCCAACAATATTACGTATAATCACAGGTACATTGCAGTACCTTTACGTTCTGGGTATTGTTTTTTTTTTTTTGTGATAGTTATGTTCTATAGGGTTTTTTTTTTTTTTTCTTTTTTTTTATTCATGTTCAATAGGTTGTTAGGGGTTAGTTTTATAGTGATTTTTTGTCATGTATACCTTAATTTTATGGAGCTGATATTTTTTTTTATTTTTTTGTGTTTAATTATTGGTGTTAAATTTGTGCTTTGCTGAGTTTTTTTGTTTTGTAACTGGTTAATTTCAGCGTTTTAGCAGTTGATGTTTTTGTTTTGTAGCTGATGTTTGAGAGTTTACGTTTTTGTTTTGTTTAATATGCTAAAGTTTTTGAACGTATGTGTCTGTTTTGTATTTTGTAACTGGTGAACTTCAACTTGATTTTGTTTAGGAGCTGAAGTTTTTTGTTTCGTTTTGGTGAACTTCAGCATATTTGGGCGCTTAAGTTTTTGTTTTGTTTTGGTAATATGCTGAAGTTTTGAACGTGCGTGTCTGTTTTAAATGAACATTTCTATAAATTTTTTAGCTAGTGAGATGAAGTTTTGTTTGTGTTTTTTGTTATATTTTTATGAAAGTGGGAGCTGAAGTTTTTGTGTTTTGTACTTCAGCCTGTTTTTGTTTTGGAGCTGAAGTTTGTGCTTTGTTTTGCTGAAACTTCAGCATATAGAGAGCTGAAGTTTTGTGTTTTTTTTTTTGTGACCCTTCAACATATTGGGAGCTGAAGCTTTTTGTTTTATATTTGCTGATTTTGTCTTCTTTGAAATGATGTTTTTAACTGATATCTTTTACTTTCTTTCAACAGATGACTTCTTCAAATCCTCCAACAACTAAAGCATCTAAAAACCATACACTATCAAAAGCTCCTTCAGTCTGTATTGTTCCTCCTACAAGAGCAGGGGAAATGTATTTTGAGTTTCGAGATTGGTTTAACTGTCGCGCTTACTGGAAGGGTAACCACGATTTGAAGAGTTTGATCAAATCTTTCTTGACTCCTACACAAGAANTCCTTGAATACTTTCACATTATGTGCGGTTTGAGGATCATCGCACATAATGTTGAAAAACCATCTAAACGCGAGAGCACGATCTTGAAGAGATATTTTGGTAAGTCTAAGGGTGTGACCTTGAAGGACATTCGAGATTTTATGTCTCGTAATGAAATTCAGAAGGACGATGCAAATTTCAAACATGTATGCGAGAGCGATGAAGATGCAGTTAAACTGATG
>ML392396.1:0-32500 GCA_005239525.1 Nicotiana knightiana
CCCCGCAAATTATGCTATGATATTGCAAACATACAAACGCGATTGTGATTCACCAGAACATTAACCCACGCGATCGTGAACGAACCACTCTATGCGATCGCAAAGAACAACGACTCAGTCCCCTCACGCACCCTTCAACTCTATGCGAACGCGAACAACACCAACGTGATCGCACTACACAACAACCTCACACTCACGCGATCGTGTCGTCCACCACGCGATCACATATAACAAGAATCCTTCCATCCCCAACTAGGCCTACTCGATCGCAAACATCCTCCCGTGATCGCGTAGAAGGAAACCAAAAACTCACACCAGCAAAAAATCTGCCAAGTTTTAAGCCAAAAGTTGGTCCGTTAACCACCCGAAACACACCCGAGGCTATCGGGACCTCAACCAAACATTCCAACACATTCCATAACCTCATTCAAACTTAGTCAAACTTTCGAAACACCAAAAACAACACAAGAACACCAAAATCACATCAAATTCAAGCCTATGAACTTTGAAACTTCTAAATTCCGCCAATGATGCCAAAACTAACCAAAAACCGTCTGAATGACATAAAAATTTGCACACATTTCCAAAATTAAATTATGAACCTGATCCAACTATCGGAATTCCATTCCGATCCCGATAGCCTATTTTCCCCTGCCGACCGGAACTCGCCAAAAACTAACTTTCGCCAATTCAAGCCTAATTCTACATCGGACATCAAAACTTCATTCCAAATCACCTAACAAAGTTATCCGAACCATAAAATCCACATTCCAAGGTCGTTTACCAATAAGTCAACTCCCATTTGACTTTTTCAATTATTAAGCTAATTTAAGAAACTAAGTGTCCTTGTTCTCACCACGGCCACTCTGAACCCGAACCAACCAACCCAACACAATATAAATAGGCTAAGGAACATATGATAAAGGAAAAACGGGGCTAATCTCACCGAACGACAGGTCGGGTCGTTACATATATATTTGTAAAAAAGTTTGAAGAATATGATTTTATATAGTTATTAATATTACTATTTTTGAATATGTTTTAAATTATACACATAATATGAGAAAATTTATAAAGGAGATTTGTTTTATTGTTAATATAGAAATTATTTTCTCACAAGAAAAGAAGGTTATCTTTTTACCATTTTAAGAATTAAGAGTACGAAAAATTATACTCTTTATATGAGATCAGAAAAATTTGAAGTTGAGAAAATATATGTATTTTTACATTGATGTTTTAATGAAATAATAATGTATGTATTGGTTTTATATGGTACCACATGATCATGATAGTAAGTTATATAAAGTGTGTTAAAAATAAGTAAAATTTTAGGTAATTTGAGACAATTCTTAATTATGCGGGTAATTGATTAATTATCAGGTAATGTGGCATTACTTAGTTAATGAATAAGTTAGGGTATAAGATTAAACACACCACCCCATGTGGAAGCCCCCTTTTAATTTTGGATGACTCACTATTCATTTATTACATGTGTCACATTGAGGAGTTTGAGTGGCAAAAATTATTCTTTAAGTATGGTATGTTTCCTAAAGTCAAAAGAGACCAAGAAAACTTTAGCTCCACGTTTAAGATGGAACAATACTCTTTTACGAAATGGTAATTCCGAAATCCAACAAGTTAATGCCTAAAGCATAAGGCTATGTCCAATAGATTCTTCACTCAACCATGTTAGAAAACCAAGCCAATTGCTAAAGGATCCGTCAATTTGCATCTACATACTTATGCATAAAAATACCTAAAGCCAAGATGTTAAAACACGTCAGACTCAATATCAACCATGGATGTTATCATAGCTCAGCAGAGGTGCCTTTAAGCCTTGAAGATTGAGTACTATTTGGGCTCCAACAAGGCAACAAATTGCGGTGGCTTTTTTTTTTTTTTTGCTTTTAGCCTTTGGTAATACTAAAGGTTCCGGGTGCATATACGCTTTAGACAATATGAGGTACCTAGGATGTTCAGGTATGTTAAGGCCATCCCTTCTTTCTTTTGGTATGAGCCAAATTACACAAAAGAAATGAGCAAACACTCAGTTTTCATAAATCACTCTATTCATAAAAATACTAGGGGTGTCTATATTCTTGATTCCCCATGTGAATTATTATTATATTCTATTCATGGGTACCAGAATAATATGCAGTTGAAAAACTTTATCCGGAAAGAATATTGAGATTATTACGTATTTTTCATGCATTTCGCTCATGTATACATGTGCATTGAACCATGACCATATGGCGTAATATATGCGTATATATGTATATGGGATATGGAAAAAGGTTATGGCGTTATATACGCACCACCGCCTGATCAGTTGGTATAAGTTGATGATTTGCCCACAGTGGCCGAGATATTATAATGGGATACCCTCAGTGGTTGATGATGTTATGTACGTACAGACCTATGCGTGATATGACATTTATACGCATGTGCATGACATTATAAATATTTCATGATTTACAGAGCTATTCAAACTTACAAGTTGAGTCCTTTACTCTGTGTTTATTCCATACTCTTTATATATTTATCTACACGCCTTACATACTCAGTACATTTCGTACTGATGTCCTTTTGTTTGGGACGATGCATTCATGCATGCAGGCATAGATAATCAGTTTGACGATCACTTATAGTAGTCGAGATTGGCATTTAGCGAAGGATCAGTAAGACTCCACTTCATTTGGAGTGCAGCCAAGTCTATGAGTCACCGTGTCAAAGTTTCACTACAGACTTATGGGTAGGACGGTACCCTGTCCCATTTGATGTCAGTTAATCTTAAAGGCTTTGTAGACAGAGGTTCAGTTTGTACACTATGTCAGATGCCTTGACGGCCCATATGTATTCATGTTTTATGAACGATGGTTCATTGATATAACATCTGCCCACTTATAATTGTACATTACGAGTTGTGGCCATGTTGGCCCATGATAGTTACAAAAGGAATGAATGAGTTACAGAGTGGTTCGCTCGGGCCAGTGTAGCATCGGGTGCCAGTCACGCCTCCCCAGGTTTCGGGCTTGACAACATCTTCCACTCTTAATATTTCACAAATTCAGATAAGTAATGAAAACATCTGAACAAAATCCCCAAAACTTGGAGTCAGCCGTCATGAGCATCTAATAAAACACATATTCTGACAAAATTTACTCAATAAATCAAGTCTAGGAAAAATATAAATAGCAACAAAATGAGAGGGAGAAGGGTGGGGCTGCGAACGCCTTGCAACTACCTCACAATCTTCGACAACTGCTCCACTGATGAAGGATCAAATATCACTCGATTCGGGCACCTAGATCTGCACACAAGGTGCAGGGAGTAACGTGAGTACACCAACTTAGTAAGTAATGAATAAAAATAAGGACTTGAGTGCAGTGACGAGGTTTTATAGTCATGAAAATTCATAAAATAAACATCAGTGGAAAACAATAAATCAAGTGAGGGATCTACGTCCCGAAAGTCTCGTAAAAACTCCAGTTTTACCTTTCCAAATTTCATATAAAATATTGGTTCAACATTTATCATTTAGAGGCAAAAATATAAAGAAGAGTGAAAACAGTAGTCTCATAGGAAATAAGCCCATTGGGCACAGTTTCACTCACAATATAAAGCCTCTCGGGCAAGCATCCCAGTCACTCGGGCACAGTGTCACTGCTGCGGCGTGCATCACGATCCATATATATATATATATATATAATGATGTGGCGTGCAGCCCGATTTATAAATAGTCAACTGCGCTCATTGGGGGAGTACAGACACCGGAGGGCCTCGTTCATCCCAAGCGCTAGTGGTCATGGGTTTCTGGAAGATATACTTCAAGGGATCCATCCTTAATATGAGATATGTTGTGTAGGCACAGAAGTAATGTCTCAGCTTCTGAGCGACCCAGGTTAGAGCGCAACATGTACGTTCTAGTAGAGAATATCGTTCCTCGTATGAAGTGAACTTCTTACTCAGATAATAGATAGCATGTTCCTTTCTCCCTGTCTCGTCATGCTTCCCCATAACGCAGCCAGAAGCTCCATCTAGTACTACAATGTAGATTAATAAGGGTCTACCTGGCTCTGGCGGAACCAAAACTGGTGGCGTCGATAGGTACTCCTTGATTTTTTCGAAGGCCTTTTGACAATACTCAGTCCATTTGGTTGCAACGTCTTTCTTTAACATCTTTAAGATTGGTTCACATATGATTGTGGACTGGGCTATGAACCGGCTGATGTAATTTAGTCATCCCAAAAAACTCATTACATCCTTCTTGTTCTTCGGTGGTGGCAGCTCCTGGATGGCTTTAACTTTTGATGGATCCAACTCTATTCCTCGGCGGCTGACGATGAACCCAAGCAATTTTCCGGCAGGAACCCTGAATGCACACTTTGCAGGGTTTAATTTCAAGTTGCATTATGCAATATGTTGAAGAACTTCCTCAAATCTACTATATGATTTGTGGCTTTCTTGGACTTGATGATGACGTTGTCCGTATATACCTCGATCTCCTTATGTATCATGTCATGGAAGATGGTAGTCATAGCCCTCATGTAAGTGGCCCCAGCATTCTTTAGGCTGAATCACATCAACTTATAACAGTATACTCCCCACGGCGTGGTGAAAGACATTTACTTAGCGTCCTCCTCGTCCATCCAGATCTGATGGTAACCGGCGAAGCAATCCACAATGACTGGATCTCATGTTTGGCACAATTTTCGATTATGATATTTATGTTTGGAAGGGGGAAATCATCTTTTGGACTGGCTCAGTTGACATCCTGGTAATCGACGCAAACCCTGACCTTTGCCATCCTTCTTTGGAAGAAGCACGATGTTGGCTAACCATGTTGGGTATTCAACCACCTTGAGGACCTTGGGGTTGATTTTCTTGGTGACTTCCCTCTTAATTTTATAACTCATGTCAGGCTTAACATCCGGAGCTTTTACTTCACTGGTGGGCACATTGGATTGGTGGGAAACTTGTGAGCCACGATAAATGTACTTAGTCCGGTCATATCATCATACGACCATGCAAATACGTCGTCATATCCTTCATGAATTGTGTATACTCTTCTTTCTCTGGTGGTGATAGGTGGATGCTGATGCAGGTTTCTTTAACAATCTCTGATCTCCCAAGTTGATTACATCGATCTCGTCCAGATTGGACTTAGGCATGTTCTCAAAATACTCTACTTCTCTGACGATTTCCTCGGGTATGATATCTTCTTCTGAATCACTATCCTTTTGCTGCATTGTCCCATTGCATGTCACAGTCATTGGTTCACCAAGACAGGAAATCGTAATTTTGTATAGGTAAAAGTACGAGGAAAAAGAAAAGATAATAAATATCGATTCATTAAAACATAAAAGTGATTTTCAAAAATTTAATCAAACGTTTTGGAACATTGGTAAATTTTATTTAAAACAGAATACAAGAAAGAGAAATCATTTTCTTGGAAAGCAAAAATAAACAATGTTGTTCATCCTTGCTACCCCGGGACTCGTCGGGCCCTAGATGGTCTGACAGTCCAGTTTATGAGGAACGATCGCTTGCTCACAAATTGGATGGTAGGTCCTTCCTACCCCTCCTCCTCAATGTTGACAGAACAATCCATATAATCTTCTTCCAAGAATAAGCTCCTTAAGGCTGCTAATGCTTCCTCCTCCTCTGGTCCCTCTATGACGTCGGCTTGCCGGAAAGTCTATTCCATATGAGGTATGGGCTGCTCTAATGGATAGTAAGGACCGCGCCATGGTGGCGTCCAGTCATCGTACTCTTGCCAAGTGTACTGGTAACCTAGGCCGAAGGTAGTGCCGTGGCAATTTAGGTAGTGGCTTGGAAATTCCTTGAAGATTCTTATCGAGACCATTGTCAGGTTCGTAACCGCTCCAATTCATTATTCTTTCAATATTACTACTCCACCACTTATCCCTGTCTATTTTGTTGACCCGTTCGATGTGGTGGTAAGTTTCTCCACCAAGCCTTCTTCTACCTTCCATTACTGGGATACTTTGGCGGCTGTAAATGGGGTTGCTCCCATCCCCATGGATAATGACTTACTAATAGTTCCACTCAATTTTTACCTCCTAGTGCAAGGTTGAGGCCACAGCCCCATCGACATGTACCTATGGTCGTCCTAGTAACAGATTATAGGACGCAGATATATGTAACACCTGAAATTCAACCTCAAACCATGTAGGCCCCATCTGCAAACATACACTGATTTCTCAAATGTTGGAACTTTGAGACCCATCGAAAGCCTTTACATTCATGGGTCCTTCTCGTATTTCATACAGTCCCTTGCCCAACCTCTTTAGTGTTGTCAATGGGCAAATGTTAAGGCTGGACCCTCCATCCATCACAACCTTGGTAATGAAGTAATCTTCACATTGCACGGTAATGTGCAGTGCCCTGTTGTGATTCAAGCCTTCCGGTGATAATTAATTCTCATGGAAAGTAATCTTGTGACTTTATAATACCTCCCCAACCATGTTAGCCATCTCTCCTCTTACGATGTTGTTAGGTACATAAGCTTCATTCAATACTTTTATCATAAAAATCCTATGTGCTTCCGAATTCTACAGCAATGATAATATGGATATCTAGGCTGCAGTCTTATTCAGATTATCTATGACCGAGTATTCCATGTCTTGTACCTTCCTACAGAGGTCATCTGGTTCTGTCTCAATGACGGGAGGCCTGTTAGAAGTCTGTTTGCTGGACTCTCCTAAGTGTTCGGGTGTGTAGACCCTTCTAGTCCTAGTCATCCCTTGTGCAGCACCAACTTCTTCTACCTTGACCTTTCCTTTTCTTCTAGCTTCAACTCCGTAGTCTCAGGGCATGACATTACTATTGAAAGGCGGTGTAGTTGATACTGTCATTGTAATTGGTGTGGCTACCTTTACTTCGAATGGGGCATGAGTCACTGTAGGTGGTGCTATTTCAACCTCGAATGGTGTGGGCATATCTGTAGGCGGTGATACCTCAAACTCGAGAGGGACTGATGTCATCATCTTAGCTTCTCTTGACGGCTGTATCTGCACTATGATGAGATGGAGAGTAACCACTGGTTTCTTGGGATCGTCACCTTATTTTATTAACCCAATTAACCCCTCTGGGTCCTATTCTTCATATATTTCTATCACATTGATGCCTACACTCTTATGATCTGGGAGGGGGTTATTGCGAACATTAGGAGTAGTTTCCTTAGCTTGAATGATTTTGTTGTCGATCAGAGCCTGTACTTTATCCTTCAATGAGCGGCATTCATCGATGGTATGTCCCTTCATGTCGGAATGGTATTCACATGTTTTATTTGGATTGACCCATTATGATGGATTCTCTACGGCTACAGCAGGGATGGGAGTAACGTAACCAGCAGCTTTTAGTCTTTCATACAGCTGGTTAATGGGCTCGACAATGGTGGTATACTGTTTGGGTGTCCTGCGGTCAAAGTTTGGCCGAGGTCTTGGGATGTTTTTTCAAGATGGAGGTGACTGAAAGTGAGACGGATGGTAATTGTATGTGCGATAGGCAGGGGCTGGTTGGGAATATCTTGGAGATATGGGTTGATATGTAGGTGGAGGTGACGATTGATATGTAGGTGGAGGTGCTTGGTATGAAAGTGGAGAGGTTCAATATGTTAGTGGAGATTTGGGCCCCTGTGAAATCATTAGTGCTCCTACGTCTTTCTTCTTGGATATGCCACCGGATTGCAGTGCTTTGTTGGTAGCTTGTAGTGCTTCAAAGTTTATCACCATCCCACTCTTGATGCCCTCTTTAATCCTTTCACCCAACATGATGATGTCAGAGAACTTGTGATTTTCAATTACCATCAGTCTTTCATAATATTGCGGGTCATGTGCCCTGGCGAAGAATTTGTTCATTTTCTCTTCTTCCAGTGCAGGCCTGACTTTGGCGCTTCGGACCTCCAACGAGTGGCATACTCGCGAAAGGTTTTGGTGGGTTTCTTCTTGAGATTCTGGAAGTAAAATATGTCTGGTTCATTTTTCGTGTTGAACCTGAATCGGTCCATGAAATCTGAGGCCTTACTCACCCAATTAGGCCACTTCTGGCTGACGTACCAAGACAAGGCATCCCATGTGAGCCTCCTCATGAACAATTTCATCCGGATCTTTTCGTCTCTTCCCACTCCAACCAGTTTGTCACAATAGGTCCTCAAATGGACCCTGGGATCACCAGTACCATCAAACATCTCAAACTTGGGAGGTTTGTAACCCTCCGGTAGTCCTACATCAGGATGTATACTGAGATCTTCATAGTTCAATCCTTCGATCCCCTTACCTCCTTCCATGCCTTAAACTCGGCTAGTCAATTTCTTGAGTTCTTCGGCCAAGTTCCTGATAAGCATATCCTTCTAACTGAATTCCGGTGTGTAAGAGATGGGTTCAGTGGAGTGAGGTAGAGTCTCCACGTATATGGGGTTACTCTGGTTACCTGGTTCCTGAGCATAGAGGTGATCGTTGGTGGAGTTTTGTGGTTCAGGAATGATGGGTTGGGTGTTTCGGCGAGTGTGGCAGGTGTTTTGTTGGTATTGTGGTGGGATGGTTTGATTTTGCGGTGGAGTTATATAGTGGTGAGTTGCAAGAGGATTCTGTTTGTTGGTGGTATTTTGAGGTGGTGCGGGATTTTGAGTGTTCGGGTGGCTGACATCCGGAACACTAAGTGACAAGGACAGTTCGGTAGGTTTCGAACATATTTAAGTTCCCCTTGATGTTTCAGTATCCTTTGTTCAAGTTGCGACACAACATCATTCTGGACCTCAGTACCCCGGCTGTCAGAAGCTTCTGTATGTTCACCTGGTGTTGTGTTTTCCTTTCTGATGTTATTCGAGTCTTCCATCTTTCCCTTGCCTTTGCCTCTAGGTGGACTAGGAAGAGGAGAAGGTGGAGGGCCCTTGGATCTTGTACGGTATGTTGATTATTCCACAATGCACGAACCAAGCTTTGGGGAAGGGGAATAACCAAGAGAAATAAAATAAAAACAAAAGGTAATGAGTCAGTGAGGATCATGAAAAAAATATTTGCAGTATTTAAACACATATTGCAGAATTTTAAATGCACGTCCTAAATTTGAGAGCCTCGTTGTGCCCAAGCTAGGCCTAGCGACAAGTTGGTTTGGAGAACTTAGATACCAAAACGGATCATTTCATTAATGTAAATAAATGAATCCCAAAACGATACTAAAATAACAAATAGGAAATAAGGCACTAATGGCACTCGACCTTAATAACTTTAATAAAGCAAAAAGGCAAATCTAGCCTATTTGGCCCAAGAAAGACCTTCCCCAGATTCGGTATTATTGAGTCCATCGAACAAGTTCCCCAGCTCGTGCAGTCCCAGCAGCAGGTACGCTCTAGCCAGGTATCTTCCTCCATTCCCCTCAGCGTTCTGGAAATCCTCGATCCTTTTCATGACTTTTCCTTCTAACTCCACTATACCTCGCTCCAACTATTCCAGCTTCTTATTGGAGAGGACATCCATCTCTTTCCATTCCTCGATCAGCCTCTTGTTGGTCTCATGTATTTCTCGGTGCTTATTTTCGGATTCGCGGATCCTTTGCGCAGCCGGTTGTACTTGACCTGAGCCTTGGCATCCTCGTCTATGATTCTATTGCCTCGGCTGATTCCCGACCTCATTATCCCGCCCAAGTTGTCTTCCAGCCATGCCTGGTAGAAAGTTGCACATCCTGCATAGTACCTGTCCGGTTCAATATTTTTTTTCTCTATGATGATTTTGCAGTGCCACATGCGTGGAGCTTGACACTTGTAGGGGACGTCGTCGTCCTATAAATCCGCTCCGAAGTGATCCATCTTGGCAACCTTTGGTACAACTTGTTTTCTTCCTACGTGCCTCATGACTCAGAGAGGAACATAGGGATATATACCTCTCAACCCGATCAACACTAAGTATGGTGTATCCCTGTATCTGATGATAAATTCATTCGTCGGGAACAACTCGAACATCCGTTGCACATGTTCCTCGGTCAGATTTTCAATGAATTCCACCCATTCCTTGGCAGTTTCTGGCTGAGCAAATCTGTCCAGAATTCAAGTCATGCGCTTAGGGTGATGGAAAGTAGTGTGATCATTCCAGGCCCTTCGTGGAAGTTCTTGTCGATATTGGCCCTTTTGAAGGTATTCCAGGAGCCATAACTGCAGCAACAGGTTGCAACCCTCAAAATGTTTAAGTCCTCTTTGAAAATGTTCCAAGGCTCGGTAAATATCAACTAAGATCATAGGGACAATGCTGAAGGTTTTCCAATTGATCCCTTCCATCATGGTCCTGGTTACCACGACTAGCCTGGTATGAATACTTTCCTTCTCTTTCATGAACACTATCAAGCCCAAAAAGCACACAATAAACACGAATACCCTGCGGTGGATGTCACCCAGAGGTGTGATGGAAAAATCGACATGATAGGTACGGTATGATTTTTTGTGACCGTATCTTTCATACAAGTAATCGAAAGGTATGTAAGATTGTTTCAAACAGTCTAATTCAGCATTCTTCTTCAACCCAATAATTTTTAGAAAACCTTTGCCCGTGCGGTTCTCAGGTACCAACAACCCAGGGCTTTCCCAAGCTATCCCAGCAAGTGCTCCTGTTTCTTTTATGAGTGGCGTCATTTCAATATTCCCAAAGCGAAATACAGCTCTTTCACTATCCCAAAACAAAGTGGTAGCCTCAATCAGCATGTTGTTCAGATGGATGTCCAAAAGATAAGGTAAATTGCCCAGATGCTTCCTCACGTGTTTCTTATCACTTGAAAGAAGGTCTTCCCACTATTCTATGAGAATTGGTGGGATATTACTGACCATACTGAATCTGGGGACCTCGTGCCTCATTTTGTACATGAAAAAAAATGGTTAGGCCTATTTCCCCCACCAGACTCAACCATTTTTACACTTATGATTAGTATACAGGCATTTGGTTCTCCAAATTAATGCATAGAACGTGATCGTGTCCGTTGGGATTATGAAAACCCCGCTGGACTTTTGGATAAGGCTGTCTTAAAGGTTTATTGTGCGGACGATACATTAGCCCAGCTAGGTTTGACCATGATTCATGCACAATATAACACGAGTAAAGTTTATATAGGGTTTTAAACCGGTACCCTCGAGTGGATTACTCGAGGGGGAAAGGCACGGAATTGTCAACTGCACCGCTGAGCGATTGGTTTTACCGCAAATAAGCCTTTCCGAATTTAGGGGGTGATATAAATTGGAAGAGCGCAACCACTCATCAAGCGTTGCAATAGGATTTGTATAGGCACGAGTGGAGTATGATGTTGAGCATGATTATACCGCAATAAATAAGCAATAAATAGCATATTGTCATGTATTTTCACATTATGAAAGCGATAAATACAGCAGTTATAATTGAAAGCGGTTACAAAGGAAATAAGAAACATGTCAGTTTCATTTTGGGAAAGTAAACAATTAATTACACATAAAGGGAAAGAGGTGCAAGCAGTAGTAAAGCACATTTAGACAAATTCGCAAAGCACTTTGTAAAGGTAAAAGCCTAGTATCCCCTACTGAGTCGCCATGGTGTCGCGCCCCCCTTTATCGTCTCCTTTCGGATTAGTTAGGGCTCTTGAAATTATTGGGACAACACATTTCCTGTTGGGAAAAGGGATATAAGGAATTTGAAGAGTCGCCACCTAACGAATTAAGGTGCGTTAGGGCACCTATTATAGGTCATTCATAACACTAATTGTGTAACCAGAGATTGGGTAAATTCTTGAAGTTACTTCAAGGGGAAGGTGTTAGGCACCCCTCGAAGTCCACAACTATGGGTCCCTACCAAACTTACTTTGTGAATTAATCAAGTGCAAATAAGCAGTCTAAGCACATATATGAAAAAAGGTTTTAACAGATTAGCAGTCTAAGCACACATATGTAAATGGGTGAAAGGGGCCATAAGTTTTTTATCCTGTAGGATCATATCCATGCAATGCCCGGTAATTATTCCTCAATGAGGGGATACACGTTGCATTAGCGCACGGGTCATCATATCATTTTCTATCCATTACCCTACCCCTTAGTGGTTATTAAGCGAGCTTTTATTTAATGGGCTCTAAGCGTGTTGTTACCCGTCCCTTCCTTGTGATCCTGGAGGAGTTTAAGACCTCTAAATCTGGGCAGTTCTAGACAACTGTTAGGGTATTCAAAAGGGAAAATCTAGGCGACAAACAAATAACAAGTGGGACAAGCAGATAGGTGAAGAAGCAATTAAAAGGCTCGTGTTTACCTCCACAAGTAATGCAAATAAACAACACGTCTCAAACACTAATTCAGGTAATTTCTTTAGAAAAAAAAATTCCTAGGATAGGTTATCTAGGTGAACATTAATACACAGAATATGCAATACCGTTTTACAAACTCAATGGCAGGGTCCTAATCAGTTTGCCTACAAATTTTAAAAAACCTTTGAGACTTAAGTAGTTTATAAACAATCAGAACACAGTTTCTCATTTTTACAAGTAGATTAATTACCTAAGGCTTGCCTAGGTGCGGGACTATATGCAATCATAATGATAGAAGTTGTTTAAACGACTTGAGGTTATCACCCTATAGGCATGCTGATCTAAGTGATGACTTTCATAACAAATGATTTTATACAGATTGATACTGGAACATGATCTATGTGTGAGTGTATTTGTTAACCTTTTCAGACACAGTTATTTATCTAGGTGATATAGACAAGGTTCAAAACAGATGCAAACAGAGTCCCTAAAACAGGATATCTAATGCAGATGTGGATGACTATTTTATTTGGCATTTTTAATAGCCTAGTGGCATGATTTCTGAATGATCATGAATTATAAAGAATCAAAAATAGAGTGATGATTTACAACATGTTTCTAATATGCAAAGCAGTAAACGTGAGTGCCCTAAAATAGGATATCTAACGCATAGATTTAGCATAGTTTTAATGCAAGTAACATAGTAATCTTAGAACATGATTTCTAGTGCATCACACAAGCCTAGAACATGATTTCTTGAGCGGATTAGCATAATGTAAATCCCAAAGCATGATTCCTACCCCGCTTTAACCCACATGATCATATAGCTACCCTCCCTTTTCACTAGTTACCCTAATATTTATTTACAAAGGATTATTACAAACCAGGATTACATAAATTACATAAATGAGATATAGATTAAACTATAGGGAGCCTGAAGTAGGTCCAAATACATCCTGAGGATACCAGGCCATTTTGTAACCTCAAATGCCAAGAGTTTCATAACCAATTTCATGTCCGGGTGTGTCAGAGTTCCCTAAGAACCTCAAGGATCCCAGGCAGTGCTCACACCTAGACTTTCATAACAAGAACTGAGTAAGTGCAGTGTGGAAGGGCCAACTTCAGTGTGTCAAAGTTCCGAGGGATCTCAAAAGGATCCCAAGGCAGTCACAAACTGGAGGAGCAGAACCTAAGGACTTAAGAGTAGCGTGAAAGTGCTTGACATAGTTTTCAAAAAAGGTTTTCACAAGAGAAACAGTACTGAATTGATTCAAGAACTAAAGGAGTTCCTTTTTTGAAAATGAACTGATTCGTGGTAAAACAACTTGAAAACAATGTAAGCATTTTTAAAATTCAGCAAGCACCATGATTGGCAGACTAAACAAACAAGGCCAGTACTACTAACAATAGGGTTCACACAGGGGTATTGGGGAATTTGGGACATATAGAACACGCATGGTGAAACATATAACAACAGAAGGACAAAATCATTCCACGAGTTTACAGGATTTAAGGAATTAGTCATACAACTAATGATACAGACCTAAGGCATGGACTTCAGAACAACCAGTTGAGAACATAGTTGTACTAGAAAGAATTAAACACAGAATCAGAATTACTTAGAGATATTAGATAACTTAGCAAAGCAAATTAATACCAGAAGCTGAGTAAACAATCAGACAAACAATCAAACATACATACATGGAGTCAAGTCAGGCTGAGACATGCTAGAGAGGCAAGATGCAGGTTCATAGATATGCTAATAAGAAATCATATATGCTAGTAAATAATCAGGGTAGTCCAGGCATGCTAGGTGAAACAATGATATAAACATACAAATTACATATTAAACAACCAAATAGTAAGCAGGAGCAAAACTGGAAACCATTGAATTGAAGAAATAACACATAGATTTTGGATTTGAAATTGAATCAGGACATACATGCTAAGGAGAGCAAGCACAAAGTATAGAGCAGGTATAGTGCAATAACTAGCCTTGGCGTATAGCCGGCCAATTCAACAAGAGTAGCATGTAGCAAGTAGCAAGAAAGAGCATAGAGCTTTTAAGTATAAGAGAGAGTCATTGTAAACTAGTGTTCATGTGCTAGTGAGAATAGAAGAGGATATATACAGCAGTTGAGATCTAGGAAACTAAGCTAAGAATCAATTGTTCAGTAATTGGAGAGAATCACAGAATCAATCAAGCACAAAATCCGTAAGGTCTTCCTTCAATTAAGGGCAACCAGTTAACGGTAAAGAACAACGTAGTTAATTAAGGAAAGGAATCAAATAACTTAGGTATATAATAGGTAATTAGGGGTAAATACACAGAGGGCTCAATTAAGAAAATACCTAGTAAGAATCAATAAATAACAAGGTTAATTAGAGAATAAGGTAAGAAATAATTAAAGGCTATAAATATGTGGAAATAATTGAGAAAATCATCACATAGGTATAACCACAGCAAATCAAGGACTCAAAATAACATCAATTTTAGGGAAAATAAAATAGGTTCTCATGAATAGGCAGATAAGTCGAGTACGAACAGAAAGAATGGAATCTGAAACCCTAATAAAGACATACTTGTGTAAAATCACAAGATACTACAATTAAACGAAGCAATAATCATGAGAGTTAAACACATAATAAAAACATGTAGCAAATAATGAAGGACAAACTTCAGAATCCAAATGGAGTACCAAAAAATTGGGGATTTTAGCATAACTATTTAGGGTTAAGAAAACATAACAAAAGTAGCCGAGAACACATAAGAACAGATAAAAATACTTAAAGCTAGAAAAATCTCTGAAAAAAAGATTTTCAGGAAAACCCTAGTTAGGAAAAAAATGAAAAGTTGTTCGAAAATCATTAAGTTTTCATAAAAAAAAAAAACCGAAAACAATTCGATCCTCCTCAGATTTATACAGATCTGAGAAGTTAAGAACTGAAATTATGTTTTTTTGAGGAAATAACCCAGAGATGAAGATATCAGCTTAGAAACCCATAGATTTAGGCAAAAAATAGAACGATCTTACTCAAATCGAGCCATGGCGGCCTGAGACAGGTAAGAACAGGCCAAAGGTGCGGATGGACTGACCCTGGTCCCTTGAGGACCTAAAAGATAGACAAAAACCCAGCGTATGATAGCCATTAAGACTTGAGGATGGTGATAATCCACCATGGTCGACGACAGAAGAGTGACAGCGAGGTGAGATTAAAGGTTAGGGGCTGAGAGAGTTTGAGAGAGGGGAGGGTGAGCGACGGTGGAGTCTGAGAGAGGAATGAGGGGTTGGNATTTAGATTAATTTAGGAAACAATTAATCTGGGTCGTTGATCAAAATTGATCAATGGCCAGGATGTAACAAGAATTGGGTCGGGTTTGGGCATGATTTGGGCCTGGGTTGTCTTTGGCTGGTTATATGGGTATTTTGGGCTGACTTAATTAGCTTGCAATTGAAAAATAAAATAGTCTATTTGTTAAATACCCATCATAAATTAATTAAAATAATCACTAGTTACAAAAATGATTTTCATGCATAGATATGTTTTGAGAAATGGGTATTTAGCATTTAAAAACATAAAATACTAATTTCTGGTAAAAATGATACGGAAATTATACATGGGCTATAATTGCAAAGTTATTGCAATTGTAACCAAAAGTACCAAATTGGCTATTGATGGAATAATTTGGACTTAATAGAACCATAAATAATAAATTAAATCAAGAAATGTATTTGAAATCATTTTTGATGCAATTTTGTAATTATTTGTTAGAAAAGGAATGCTGGACAAATTAATAAAAATGTAGAAAAAAATTATGAA
Organism: Nicotiana knightiana; assembly: GCA_005239525.1. Classification (NCBI taxonomy): domain Eukaryota; kingdom Viridiplantae; phylum Streptophyta; class Magnoliopsida; order Solanales; family Solanaceae; genus Nicotiana; species Nicotiana knightiana. The sequence goes on from ML392396.1 coordinate 16,090, forward strand.
AAAGTACCAATTGATGTTAATGCGTGATTTTGAAGGTATATATGCAATTTAAAATTGTTTAAGGAAAAATTAGGTATCAACAACCGCACCAGCAACCTCGCACTTGTGGATCCCTCTTCCGCAGGTGCGGAAAACTAGAAAGCTTTACGCCAGCAGTTCCAAATTACCAAAACTCATGCTGATAACCATCCAAACACATCCTGAGGTCCTCGGGCCTCAACCAAAAGTACCAACAAGTCATATATCATTACCCGAACTTAGTCGAATCCCCGGAACACTCAAAATAACATAAAAACACAAAATCAAATCCAAATTCAAGCCTAAGGATTCCTAAACTTCCGAAATTCGCCAATAAAGTCGAAACAACCCAAACCACGTCTGAATGGTCTGGAAATTTTCACACATCCCAAATGATATTACGGACCTGTTCCAACTTCCGGAAGTCCATTCCGACCCCGATAGCTAATGTTTCCACTACCGATTGAAAATCGTCAAAAATCCAATTTCGCCAATTCAAGCCTCTGGACCTCCGAATGACATTCCGAACACACTCCTATGTCCCAAATCACCTAATGAATCTACCCGAGCCACAAAAACCACATTTCGAGATCCTTTACCTATAAGTCAACTTTTGGTTGACTTTTCCAACTAACTCACCATCCTAAGAGACTAAGTTTCTCATTTCTCATCACAACCGCTTCGAACCCGAACCAATCAATCCAACATAACACAAAAGAGCTGAACCATACAAGAATGAAGCAGATATGGGAAAAACAGGGCTAAACCCTCAGAACGACTGGTCGGTTTATTACATTCTCCCTTTTTTAAACAGACGTTCGACCTCGTACGGGTCATGAAACATACCTAGATCTCAAAAAGGTGTGGATACATGCTCCGCATCTCCCGCTCGATCTCCCAGCTGGCCTCTTCCACCGGCTGCCCTCTCCACTGCACTTTCACTAAAGCTGTATCCTTAGACCTCAATCTTCTGACCTGACGACCCAAAATAGCTACTGGGTCCACCTCGTAAGACATATCACCCTCTAGCTGCATCGAACATAAGTTCAAAACATGATACGGGTCACCAATATACCTCCGAAGCATGGAAACATGAAATACTGGATGCACGCTCGACAAGCCAGGTGGCAAAGCAAGTCTATAAGCCACCTCTCCAACCCTCTGAAGCACCTCAAAAGTCCTAATGAGTCGGGGACTCAACTTGCCCTTCTTCCCAAACCGCATAACACTGTTCATGGGGGACACCTTCAGAAGTACCTTCTCTCCAACCATGAAAGACACATACCGGACCTTCCGGTCCTCATAACTCTTCTGCCTAGACTGTGCCGTGCGAAGCCGTTCCTGAATCAACTTCAGCTTATCCAACGCATCCTATACCAAATCTATGCCCAATAGCCTTGCCTCACCTAACTCAAACCAACCAACCGTAGATCTACACCTCTACCATATAAAACCTCATACGGAGCCATCTGGATACTCGAATGATAACTGTTATTATATACAAACTCCACGAGTGACAGAAACTGGTCCCATGAACCCTTGAAATCAATGACACAAGCATATAACATGTCCTCCAAAATCTAAATAGTGTGCTTTGATTATCCGTCCATTTGAGGATAAAATGTTGTGCTCAACTTGACCTGAGTACCCAACTCTCTCTACACGACCCTCCTAAACTGAGATGTGAATTGAGTACCTCTGTCAGAAATGATAGAAACTAGAACACCAGGCAACCAAACAATCTCCCTGATATACATCTCAGCTAACCGCTCCGAAGAATAAGTAGTACCAACAAAGATCTAGTCACCGGACTTACTCAGCCGATCAACAATAACCCATATAGCGTCGAACCTCCTCGATGTTCGTGGGAGCTCGACTACAGAGTCCATGGTGATCCGCTCCCACTTTCACTCAGGAATAAAAAAATACTGATGCAATCCACCAGGTCTCTGGTGCTCGTACTTGACCTGCTGACAGTTGAGACACCGAGCCACAAATCCAATAATGTCCTTCTTCATCCGCCTCCACCAATAATGTTGCCTTAGATCCTGATACATCTTCGCGGCACCCGGATGGATGGAATACCGCGAGCTGTGGGCCTCCTCAAGAATCAACTCCCAAAGCCCATCTACATTAGACACACATATCCGACGCTGTATCCTCATAACACCATCATCGGCAATAGCTACATCCCTGGCGTCACCTCGCCGGACCCTATCCTGAAGAACGAGCAAGTGTGGGTCATCATACTAGCGCTCTCTAAAATAGTCATAAAGAGAAGACCTGGAGGCTACACAAGCCAATACCCGGCGGGGCTCCGATAGATCCAACCTCACCAACTGCCCCGCTACGGCCTGAACATCAAGTGCTAATGGTCTCTCTGCTGCTGGAAGATATGCTAGAATCCCCAAACTCTCTGCTCTGTAACTCAAGGCATATGCCACTACATTAGCCTTCCCTGGATGGTATATATGTCACGACCCAAACCGATGGGCCGCGACGGGTACCCAGTACCTTACTCAACCGAGTACCAACATAACGTGTCATGCTATCGTAGATAACTGAGCTGGAAGGTTGCCGTGATATAACTCGAATACAACATGATGTAATGACTTATACATAAGACATGCGGGCCAATAAGACCAAATATCCATTCGTATACTGAACATAGGTTGACAAGGCTATACAATCTTTTACTTACATGACATCTGTCTATAAGCCTCTAAGAATACATAATTTTCATAAAGGTCGGAACAGAGTCCCACCATAAAACAATACACGTCTAAATCATACTAACTAAACGAGCAATGGAGTGCACTAACATCTTTTGCTGAGCTAATAGCCTACTTGGAGGGCTCTCGATCTCTCTATCGGGACCTGTAGGCATGAAACACAGCGTGCCCGTGCAAAAGGGACATCAGTACGAATAATGTACCGAGTATGTAAGGCACATAAATAAGTACTTAAAATACATGGAAAAAAAATAGAGTAAATGACTCAACCTGTAAGCCTAAATAACTCTGTAAATCATGAAATCCTTATAACGTCATGCATATGCATATGAACGTCATGGCGTGCAGAGGTACATGTGTTCATACCATCATCAAGCCTCTGAGGGAATCCCGTCATATCATCTCGGCCACTGTGAGCAATCTCATCAATGTATACCAGTTGATCAGGTGGTGGTGCGTATATAACACTGTAACCTTTTTCTTGTATCCCATATAAATATTATATACGTGTATATAACTCCATCTGGTCATGCGTCAATGTACATGTATAAATGCATGAAATGCATAAGAAATGCGTTAAAAGCAATTGCTCAGAATGCCATAAAATCAATATACCTTTCCGATAAACATTATCAAATACATACTTTTCTTGGACCCATGAACAAAACATATAATAATATGACACATAAGGAGTCAAAAATATAGACACCCCTAGTATTTCTATGAATAGAGTAATTTATAGAAATTTTGCATTTGCTCGTTTCGTTTGTGTCGTATAGATCATGCTAAATGAAAGAAGGGATAGCCTTAACATACCTGAACAAATTTTCTTGACAATCCCTCCAATACACGTTGATTGCGACAAAATATGTTACGGCGGATCGAAGTAGGGGAAATTCCTTTTGATATTCTTGAGAAAGATTGCACAATACTTCCTTAAAATCAAAAATCTCATGTTCCTAAGATGCTAAGAAATCTCGTTGGAATCTTGTGGGATTCACGTCGGAATCCTCGTATGGAATTGTTGAAGATGTTATAAAACATCATTTTCTTGAAGTGTTATAAAATATCACTTTCTTGGAGATGATACAAAATAGCATATATAATGCTAACGTGACCACTCTTTGAAATGCCTTTTACTCATTAGGTTTGGGCCCCCACATCTTTGATGACTAAGCCCATAACATACATGGATAATCCACCTTTTTATGGGCTTAATGAGTCATTATTCATGGCTTTCATGGCTTCCGCGTTTTGGCTTTGACCTTATCCAAAATTTATAATTAGTCCACCATTAGTTATTAATTAACTAGGTAATGTCCCATTACCCAATAATTAACCAATTACCCATATAATTGAGAATTATTTCCACTTACGTAAAATACTACTTAATTTTTACATACCTTATACACCTTACATTCATGGTCATGTGGTACCTTGTATGTCACTAGTCAATAAATATTGAGTATTTTAGCTCGAGTCGTATTTCATCCCAACATGCCAAACTTGGACGAAAATTCATTTTCTTTTACTTGCTCCCCCTCTCACCTTCACAAATTTACTAATCACTTGTTTGAAATAGTATAATGCTTATAATAAAAAAAAAACCATTCACGTACTTATGTCGATTAACTTGCGACAAAACATTAACAATGCAAATCCGGGATGTAACATCATTCCCCCCTTTGGAACTTCCTCCTCGAATGTTGACTGATGGACTTATCATTTTCATGACTTATGCCTTCCAATACTTTAGTACTCCTCTTGCCATCTAGGAAATTGTTCTGCGAACGAATCCCAAAGTCCAAGGCAATTCCCCCTTTAGGTTTCTTTCTCATGTCACGACTTGTAGTCGGAATCTTTTCAATCTCATAATTGTTAATACGTTCTATCATGCAGCTTGTACGACTCTAAACTTGTAAGTACGCCTATGCGATGTTCTGTTTTTTTTCCTTTAGCTTTTAGCCAATCTTTAGGCCTCAGTTTAAGAACATATACAGAGCTTGATAAGATGTCCCTTTGGGAATCTATAAGTATACTAAAGTTCTTCGCTCGATACTTCGTTGAACTTACAAATATTGCTTTATCTTATTTCATAGATCCGGTTATCCATACATTTTGCTTTACTGCACCTAGGTAGGTCATACTATACCATAAGTCTTACATCAATTTATCGTTCCTTTGGTCTGCTATCAAACTCGAGGTTACTCTTGTTGCTTATTCTATATGTATAAATTTAAGTCCTTTAATGCTTCCTCATTACTTGTTCATCTTAAGAGTGACGGCCAAATATCACCTCATACTTTGTGACTTTTGTCCATCCATTGTTGATTCACCTCAATATTGATTTATCATCTACCACTGCTAACTTGATCTCTTATGTAACACTGCCGCTATGACTCACGTCTCATTGGGGACATCTAGAGTAATTAGATTGATCCACCTAGTGGGGATACTATACTTCCATACCCGTATTTCATAGTATTTCAATGTGATTCACCTAATGCGGGTATTTTAATCACGTACAATTCGTGAAATCCTGCTCAATTCATTACTCAATCGAAGGCCCAAACGTCATCCTTTATCCATCACAATTACACCCTCATTCTATACCAGGGCAGCATTCTATTTCTTTTAAATGCCATTAGTCATAGACTCTTTTGAGTTTATTCAGGTTATACTGAGCTTTGTATAACTTAGAGAAACCATTAGCTCTTCTTCCTTTCATGGGCTTAATCCCGGGGACTTATCCATTCTCATCCTCTTCAGACTCGCATTTTCTTATCCTTACTCCTGTCTTCCTCAAACCTTGTCACTCTACCATACTTTAGCTTACGAGCTATACATGTTTATACTATTCACAACCTTCCTTCCACTTGCCTGCACCCCTTATGTTATTATGGAACATCAAGTGAGACATCACACCGTCTCTATACTCTTTTGGTTCCTCAAGGCCTGTTACCTCTCGTTTTTCCCTTCACTTGACTATAGACTCTGTAATACTATCATTTTTTGATCTACCGTTGTACCATATTTTACTCATACTCCTTCATTAACTCTTTTCTTATTTTCCTGCAAACATTTTTGTCTATCACCTTATTCTAAAAACTCAAACAAAACATTCTTTTGCTCTTAGCCCCTCTTGCTCCGTCCATTGGCTCCTTGACTTACCTAACATTCTCTTTCTACTAGGGATGGGATCCATATTAAGGTAATATTTATCCCTTCCACGCTTCCAGTGTTTATCTTTGTAGTAGAGTACTCGTATCTAGCTGTACTATTTTAGGGTACACCATCGAGTTGACTCCAACGGAGATCCATTGCATGTTTATATTATCTTTCTGAAATGTCAACTAACTCTACCAATCCATCAACTATTTTCGGTTATTCTATCCCCATTCGGACCCTGATAATGCCTTATTCTCTTAAACTATGTTTGGTAGCTCCCATTAGACATAACTGAAATTGGTGTGGCCGACTATACATACATCTGTCACTGTTGAAGGTAGCTCAAAATTGTTATATCTCCCTTCCTGAATGGTAAATAAGGGTAATCTTATTAATTGGGTACCTCATACCCTTCTTCGCCATGCTTCTTTTACTTGCTGAAACTCGTGTCGAACTTCCGATCATGTTATTCCTTTTTTACCATAAGAGTGGATAAGTATTCTTTCCTTAAGGATTGTTATCAAGAACCTTACACCTTTTAGTACACACATAATCTACTGAAGACCTCATATTTGCTCATCATAAGGAAAATATAAAATGGAGGTCCTCTAACTCAACACTTCCATAGCTATATATATCGATCATCTTTCTGAATTTAGGTATCGTTGTGTTACGAATAAAATCGAATTTAGGAGTTTGAATTTTTACAACTGAGCTCTATCACACGCTCTAGAGTAAGAACAAAGACTGACAGTCCTAAATGCCCTGTAGTCTCCTTCTTATAAGTGTGGTGCACGACACACCCATAAACAAGACTCTACTAGACATGGCTTGTAGACTCCCTAAGACATAACTGCTTTGGTACCACTTTTGTCACGACCCAGACCGATGGGCCGCGAGAGGCACCCGGTACCTTACTCAACCGAGTACCAACATAACGTGTCATGATATCGTAGATAACTGAGCTGGAAGGTTACCGTTATATAATTAGAATACAACGTGATGTACCAACTTATACATAAGACATGCGGGCCAATAAGACCAAATATCCACTCGTATACTGAACATAGGCCGACAAGGAAATACAATCTTTTACGTACATGACATCTGTCTACAAGACTCTAAGAATACATAATTTTCATAAAGGTAGGAACATAGTCCCGCCATAAAACAATACACGTCTAAGTCATACTAACAAAACGAGCAACTCTGAAGCAAATGGAGCACACCAACATCTTTAGGTGAGCTGATTCCTTGGAGGATTGTCGATCTCTCTATCAAGACCTGTGGTCATAAAACGCAGCGTCCCCATGCAAAAGGATATTGTAAGGTACATAAATAAGGCACATAAATAAGTACATAAAAGACATGTAAGAAATATAAAGTAAATGACTCAACCTGTAAGTCTATATAACTCTATAAATCATGAAATCCTTATAGTGTCATGCATATGCGTATGAATGTCATGTCGCGCATAGGTACATGTGTTCATAACACCATCAAGACTCTGAGGGCATCCTATCATGTCATCTCGGCCACTGTGGGCAATGTCATCAACGTATACTAGTTGATCAGGTGGTGGTGCATATATAACGCCGTAAACTTTTTCCCATATCCCATATAAATATAATATACATATATACGCGTATATAACGCCATCTGGTCATGGGTCACTGTACATGTATAAATGCATGAAATGCATAAGACATGCGTTAATAAAATTTTCTCAGAATGCCATAAAATCAATATACCTTTCGGATAAACAATATCAAATACATATTTTTCTGGGACCCATGAACAAAAAATTAATAATATGACACATGGGGAGTCAAGAATATAGATACCCCTAGTATTTATATGAATAGTGTAATTTATGGAAATTTCGCATTCGCTCGTTTCGTTTGTGTCGTATAGATCATGCCAAAAAAAAAGGTATTTCCTTAACATACCTGAACTGATTTTATTGACAATCCCTCCAATACACGTTGATTGCAACAAAATATGTTACGGCGGATCGAAGTAGGGTAAAATCCGTTTGATATTCTTGTGAAAGATTGCACCATACTTTCTTAAAATTGCATAATCTCACGTTGCTAAGAAATCTCGTTGGAATGTTGTTGGATTCACGTCAGAATCCTTGTATGAAATGATTGAAGTTGTTATAAAATATCATTTTCTTGAAATGTTATAAAATATCACTTTCTTGGAGATGTTACAAAACAACATATATAATGCTAATGTGACCACTCTTTGCAATGCCTTTTACTCATTAGGTTTGGGCCCCTATATCTTTGATGACTAAGCCATAACTTACATAAATAAGCCGCCTATTTATGGGCTTAATGAGTCATTATTAATGGCTTTCGTGGTTGACACGTTTTGGCTTTGTCCTTATCCAAAATTTATAATTAGTGCACCATTAGTTATTAATTAAGTAGGTAATGTCTCATTACCCAATAATTAACTAATTACCCACATAATTGGAAATTATTTCCACTTACTTAAAATACTACCTTCTTTTCGCATACCTTATACACCTTACTATCATGGTCATGTGGTATCTTGTATGTCACTAGTCTATAAATACGGAGTATTTTAGCTCGGGCTGTATTTCACCCCAACATGCCAAACTTGGACGAAAATATGTTTTCTTTGACTTGCTCCCCTTTCACTTTCACGAATTTACTTATAACTTGTTTGAAATATTATAATTCTTATAATCCCAAAATAATCCCATTCATTACGACGAAACTTTAACAACGCAAATACGGAATGTAATAATATAATAGTGATATCATAGTCCTCTAGAAGCTCCAACAATATCCTCTGATGCAAATTCAGATCCTTCTGCTTAAACAAGTGTTGAAGGCTACGGTGATCAGTAAAAACTCACAATGAACCCCATACAAGTAATGACGCCAAATATTCAAGGCGTGAACAATGGCTGCTAGCTCGAGATCATCCACTGGGTAATTCTTCTCATGAGTCTTAAACTGGCACGAGGCGTAGGTAATCACCATACCCTCCTACATCAAAACACAACCAATGCCTAACCTTGAGGCATCACTATAAACGGTATAAGAACCTGAAGTTGATGGCAATACTAACCCTGGAGCTGAGGTCAAAGCCGTCTTGAGCTTCTGGAAGCTCTCCTCACACTCTTCTGACCACCTGAACAGAACACCCTTCTTATTCAATTTGGTCAAGGGTGAAGCAATAGAAGAAAACCCCTCCACAAAGCGACGGTAATATCTCGACAAACCAAGGAAGCTCCTAATCTCTGAAGCGGAGGACGACCTGGTCCAACTCTGCACCGCCTCTTTCTTCTTCGAATCAACCTGAATACCTTCGATGAACACCACGTATCCCAAGAAAGTTACTGAGCCCAGCCAAAAATCACACTTGGAGAACTTTGCATAAGCTTCTTCTCCCTCAATCTCTACAATACAACCCTCAAATGCTGAGTATGCTCCTCTTTTCTACGGGAATACACCAGGATGTCATCACTGAACACACTAACAAAGAAATCCAAATATGGATGAAATGTGTTGTTCATCAAATGCATGAACGCTGCTGGGGCATTGGTCAGCCCAAAAGACATCACCAAAAACACATAGCGGCCATAACGGGTCCTGAAAGCCATCTTGGAAACATTTGAATGCCGAATCTTCAGCTGTTGGTACCCGGATCTGAAGTCACTCTTATAGAACACCCTAGCTCACTGAAGCTGGTAAAACAAATCATCAATGTGAGGTAGAGGATACTTATTCTTGAATGTAACCTTGTTCAGCTACCTATAATCAATGCAAATTCTCATGGAACCATCCTTCTTCTTCACGAAAAACACTGGTGCACCTCAAGGTGACACACTAGGCCAAATGAACCCTCTTTCTAGGAGTTCTTGAAGTTGTTCCTTCAATTCCTTCAACTCCGCTGGTGCTATACGATATGGTGGAATAGAAATAGGCGGAGTGCACGACACCAGCTCAAGGCCAAAATCAATATCCCTATCGGGTGGCATGCTCGGCAAATCAGCAAGAAACACATCCGGATACTCACGGACTATAGGAACATAATCGTAGTGGAAGTCTCAGCACTAACATCCCTCACAAAAGCCAAATAAGACATGCATCCTTTCTCTGCCATAGGCTGAGCCTCCAGGTATGAAATCACCCCACTAGGCACATAATCAATAGAACCGCTCCACTCGACTCTCGGACATCCCGACATCGCTAAGGTTACGGCTTTAGCGTGACCATCTAGAACAACATGACACGGAGATAGCCAATACATGCCCAATATCACATCAAAGTCAACCATGCTAAGCAATAGCAGATCCTTCGGGTCTCCAGACCCCCAATTGATATAACGCATGACCGATACATTCGGTCCACAGTAATAGTATCGCGCACCAGGGTCGACACATGAACAGATGTGACTAAGAACTCGCGGGGCATATCCAGAAAATGGGTAAAATATGATAAAACATAGGAATACGTGGAACCAAGATCAAATAAGACTGAAGCATCTCGGTGGCAAATTAAAACAATACATGTAATCACTACATCTGAGGCCATAGCATCTGGTTGGACTGGAAGTGCATAAAAATGGGTCTGATCTCCACCGGATCAAGCTCCCCCTCTAGGGCGGCCTCTAGCTGCCTGACCCCCACCCCTTGCCGCTTGGGCGGGTGGTGAAATAACTGAAGCTTATGTCGTGAGCTGACCCCTCTGCTGGGATGGACCCCCAAGAAAACGAGGACACTGCCTCCTAATATGCCCAAACTTTCCACACTCGTAACAACTCCCATGTGCTGGAGATGGGGATTGAAGGGAAACCCCGGCGACAAACCGACTCAATCTCTCGGGTAATATCAACAACCTGCTCAAATGTAGCACCCGATAATATCTCCATAGTCATAAGAATATGAAGTCGATACGAGAGGTCGTCCACAAACCGCCTGATCCTATCTCTCTCTATGTAGGGACTAACCAAATAGCATGACGGGCTAGCTCTGAAAACCTCATCTCGTACTGGGACACCATTATATCACCCTATCACAGCTGCTTCTACGTGCGTAGCTCTTCCCTACGGGCGTGTGGAACATACTTCTCTAAGAAGAGAGGGGAAAGGTACTGCCAAGAAAGGGGCACTGCCAAGAAAGCCTCTCAAATCTCTCCAACCTGCGCTGCTCGTCATCAACCATAGCTGGAACCACAAAATCCTGGGCTGGTGCAACCGGCTGAGCTGGAAGTGCCTCCAGGGTCTGTAATCCCTGGATAACCTGCTCAGGTGTACGGGCAGCTGGAGTCTAAGTGCCTCCCCCGGCCTGAGAACTAGCGTCTAAAGTAGGGATAACAACTGCCTGAGCAAGACTGGTGCATGTAGTTAGAATCTGTGTCAAGGTCTCCTGATGACCCGGAATCATAATAGGCATTTCCGGTGCCTGAGCCGGTTTCGCTGGAACATCTGCGGCGGGGACCTGATCCAGAACAGTAGATGGATCCATGGGTACTTCCTCGGCTACCGCACGGGCTGTACCCCTACCTTTACCACAGCCTCGACCTCTCGCTAGTCTAGCTGGTGTCTGGTCACCCTGATCGGTAGCGCGTGTCCTCACCATCTGTGAGGGAATGAAACAACAGAAGTTTAGTTTCTAGAATCAATAGATTCGCACGACATAATTCAAGAACGTGAGATTTTTTCCTAAGGGTTCTGTAGCCTCTCGAAGATAAGTACAGACGTCTCCGTACTGATCCGCAAGACTCTACTAAACCTGCTCATGACCAGTGAGTCCTATGTAACCTAGGATCTGATACAAACTTGTCACGACCCCAAATCTAACCTGGTCGTGATGGCGCCTATCGTGAAACTAGGCTAGCCAATTTACACAACATATAACTAGGAGCTTTCCATTTAAATCAATAACATAATTTATCAGAAATCTTCCACTCTTAATATTTCACATATACGGATAAGTAATGAAAACATCTTAACAAAATCCCCAAAACCCGAAGTCAACCGTCATGATCATCTAATAGAACACAAAATCTGACACGGTTTCTTTAATACATCAAGTCTAGGAAAAATATAAATAGCAACAAAATGAGAGGGAGAAGGGTGGGGCTACGAACGTCGTGCCGATACCTCACAATCTCCGACAACTGCTCCACTGATGAAGAATCGAATCTCACTCGATTCGGGCACTTGGATCTGCACACAAGGTGCAGGGAGTAACGTGAGTACATCAACTCAGTAAGTAACGAATATAAATAAGGACTTGAGTGTAGTGACAAGCTTTTATAATCATGAAAATTAATATAATAAACATCAGTGGAAAACAATAAATAAAGTCATGGATCTACGTCCCGAAAGTCTCATAAAAACTCTAGTTTTCCCTTTCCAAATTTCATATAAAATATTGGTTCAACATTTATTGTTTAGAGACAAAAATGTAAAGAAGAGTGAAAATAGTAGTTTCATAGAAAATAATCCCTTCGGGCACAATGTCACTCACAATATAAAGCCTCTCGGGCAAGCATCTCAGTCACTCGTGACTCATCCCTTGTCAATCAGCACTGACACTCAACACTCACACTCAATAGGTGCCATATAATAATCGATGCGGCGTGCAACCCGATCCATATATATATATATATATATATATATGTATGTATGTATATATATAACGTTACGGCGTGCATCCTGATCCATAAATAGTCGATTGCACTCACTGGGGGTGTATAGACTCCGGAGGGGCTCCTTCAGCCCAAGTGCTATATCACTGCGACGTGCAGTCTGATCCAATATATATCTCGTTGGGGCGTGCAGTCCGATCCAATATATATCTTGCTGCGGCGTGCAACCCGATCCAATATACATATGTATATGTATATAACGATACATCGTCTAGCCTGATTAATCACTATCCTCACAATCTGGCTCTCGGCCTCTCTAAGTCATCACCCTCACAAGCCACTAGGGCAACTCACCACAAATCACGAGGACGCAGCCCAAAATATCTTTCATTTGTTTGAAAAAGGGGTGATAAATAGGAATAAACAACAAACAAATATAAATTATGACTGAGATTATATTTTCTATTAAAAACAGTATGAGAATAGTAGTAAAACACCCATGTGGGTCCAAAACAGGTCAGCACAAGGTCCAAAAAATGGCATAACCCAAGATATAGTATAAATTTCTAAAATATAAAATATCATATGTTTTCGAATCAAATACGCGATATAATAGTCGCTATGGGACGGACAAAGTCACAATCCCTGTCGGTACACGCCCACACGCCCGTCACCTAGCATGTGCGTCACCTCATTTATCAAATCAATACGAAATAACGGGGTTTCTTACCCTCACGTCAAGATTTACAATTGTTACTTACCTCAAACTGGATGAAAAACTATTCTGCGATGCCTTTGCCCCTCTACTCGGAATCAACGTGCTCCGAATCTATTCAAAACATATTCATATCATCAAAATATGCTAAAGGGACAAAGCCCAGTCGAAAATATTCAATTTACATCAAAAATCCTGAAATTAGCCAAACTCGACCCCCGCACCCACGTCTCGATATTCGATAAAAATCAAAAAACTAAAATCCTTATCCTCTCACAAATCCATAGATACCAAATACATCAAAATCCAACCACAAACGACCCTTCAATTCCTTAATTTAAGGTCTCCAATTCCCAAGCCCTAAACCTCAAATTTAGTCACTAATTTTATATAAATTTCACCCCTAATTAGTCAAATAATACCATAGAAATGAGTTTTAGGTCCAAAAATCTTACCTCCGCGAAGTTCTTTTGATTTCCCCCTTCAAAACCCTCTCTCAAGCTCAAATCCGTATGAAAACTTTGATGAAATAACCCAATTTCGTGAAGGTTGGTATTTATACTCTCTGTCCAGTGAAACCGCACTAGCGGTCTTTTAACCGCACCTGCGGTCCCAGGTGCGCTCCTGTGGAATTCCACTTAAAAATCCAACCTCCTATCTGCGGTCCATAAGCCCGCACTTGCGAACAAAGGTTCCATATCTACGAAAAAAGCTTACCCCACAAACTCCGCATCGGCGGCTCCCAGACCGCACCAGCGACCTCGCACATGCGGCTCCCCCTTCCGCAGGTGCGGAAAACCAGAAAGCTTTACACCAGCAATTCCAAATTACTAAAAATCATGCCGATAACCATCTGAACTCATCCCGAGGCCCTCGGGGCCTCAACCAAAAGTATCAACAAGTCATAAATGATCACCCGAACTTAGTGAACACTCGGAACACTCAAAATAACATCAAAACACCAAATCAAATCCAAATTCAAGACTAAGGATTTCTAAACTTCTGAAATGCGCCAAGGATACCGAAATCACCCAAACCACGTCCGAATGACCTGAAAATTTGAACACACATCCCAAATGACACTACGGACCTACTCCGAATTCCAGAATTCAACTCCAACCCCGGTAGCTAATTTTTCCACTGTCGATCGAAAATCGCCAAAAATTCAATTTCGCCAATCAAACCTAATTGTACTCCAGACCTCTGAATGGCGTTATGAACACATTCGTAAGTCCCACATAACCTAATGAATCTACCCGAGCCACAAAACTCACATTCCGAGATCCTTTACCTATAAGTCAACTACCGGTTGACTTTGCCAACTAAATCACCATCTTAAGAGACTAAGTGTCTCATTTCTCATCACAATCGCTCCGAACCCGAAACAATCAACGCAACGCAACACAAAAGAGTTGAACCATACAAGAACGAAGAAGAAGTGGGAAAAACAGGGCTAAACTCTCGGAACGACCGGCCTAGAGGATAGCTTAGTGACAATAAATTACGAACAATAAATGATGAACAAAAAAGTTGAAGAAAAACTTGAGCATTGAAAATGAGAAAAGTAGAGTAGAATATTCTATAGCACTTATTTACTTTTGCCTCGAGGTAGGTCGTGACAGGCCTTTGATATGCTCCCTCGAGTAGGGCGTATCAAGCCTTCGATATTCTCTCTCGAGGTATGTATTCTGAGACTAGGCTTCGAACTTCACTTTGAGACCGTTAAAGCTCGGGCTTGGCATAACAGAGACTTCAAAATCAGACTCCTTCGATTTTGGCCGTATATAATATATATATATATATATATATATATATATCAACCAAGCCATAATTTAATTTTCTATTCCAAATAGAAAATTTCAATCTGTTCACAATATTAATTATAGTTTTTTCGCTAGCAAAAAATATAATAATATTTTATTTGGGCTAATAAATTACTATATTTGATTAATTAAATTCTTTAGTTTAATTATCAAATAACAAAATATGTAATCCTTTAGAAAATATCTAGACACTCGTTAGTGTGCGGTCCCATAGATTCAATACGGAGCCGGATATACTAATCAAGGATGGCATCTAGAAATACTCCTTAACGACTAGATAGAATGAAATATACAATTTACTCTCAATATCGAGTAGAAGAATAATATAGTAATTTCTTTTGTCGTTATAGCTATGAGTTACCCATGATATGGTTCAACTGTCAAACCTAAACGGGCACCAGCTGTATATTCATGTCAAATAGAATCGGCCATTGAGTGATGTAAGAAACTCTTTTGTTCATTTTAATCAGTTTCCATGGCCAAGGTATTATTTCGTTCATTTATATTTCAGTCGACAAATCTCATCTTGATCAATCATTAATTCAACAAGTATTTAATCATACCCAATATACTTTCAACTATCATCCTGGGACCATATATGTCCAGTATCAAAGCACAATAAATAACATGTTAATTACTATGATGATCTCAGGTCAATGGAAACTCTTAAATGATATCCTTCCAGAGAATATCTTATTACAGTGTATGAAAATTTTATTCATTGAGAACTATCCAATGAGTCGATTCAATGACCATATTTATATATGCAACATCTAGATCACATAAATATTGACCTAACCGGATTACTAATGTCCGAATTAATAATACTACAATCAAGAATAAATTTAGAATAAAATTGTAAGAAACTTTACTCTCATTATCATGATCTCAATCATAATGTCAAGTCTCAAAATTTAATCAAGGACCTTATAAAAGTAATCAAGCAATTAATATTAATGATAAAATAATATCAAATGCTATATATATTTTATACCAAATAACATTCAAAAAAATATGTTCAAATCATCAAATATGACAATAGATCCAAGACATATCTACTATACACCTAACACTAGACAAGCCCAAAAAGTAACCATTCTTTTCAATTCATTGTCAATGAATCAGAATCAAAACCACTTTTATTGTTTAAGAAAATAACACTCGTTTATTTTTTATTTCCCAAACGAGTCGTGCAATTTTTTTCGAACTCGGAGAACTTTTGGGTGGAACTTGGAATAAGAGTGAGTATTAACTATGGGAAACTTTTTATTTTACACTTAGTTTATGTATGTGCCTTTTTGCCAGCTAGCCTTTCCA
>ML392396.1:35000-39892 GCA_005239525.1 Nicotiana knightiana
AGTACGTATACAAAGCCTCGTCCACTTAAATTCCTTATAAGAGCAACACAACTTACGTAATCATGCCAATGTAAAGAAAGGAAGACCTTACATACATCAACATATCTTGTCCAATCCCCAAGCGAACTTAACCTGCAACTCCAGTGTCTGGAAGCAATAAACAATACTTTCGTCACAATACCAACGTCCTAACTTATCTCATTTGAACGACACACTTTATTCTACAATAAAACGGACAACACATGTCATGTTTATATGATATTCCACAAGTTATAACAACCAACAACAACCCAAACAATATCAACAATACTCATAATATGCCTTTCAAAATAGTTTAACAATCCCGATGAGCAGCAAGCTCTGTTTGTGAGTAAAAAACTATAGTTTTAAACTCGTTGTTCCTTCCAAACATTATCATCAAAATTAACCTCCACATATTCAACTATACTTACTAATTTCAGCCACGATACAACTTTAAAATTACCCCATAACAGTACGACAATTTCAATAACTCAAAACTTATTTTTCAAATTACTAAAACACATTTCCAACATGTCTTTTCTTTCAAATCAAGCAAGACAACCAAAAAAACATAATTCATCCTCTTCTCGTAAAAACCAACTATAAATTAAACTTAAAAATATGTTCACAACCAGAAAACATTGACACAACCACAATAAACATACCACTCTTTCGAAACTCACAAGTTCTAGTATTTACGATCGAGTTATAACTCGTAAAAGTTTAGATAAGATAAGAGTAGCATAAACGTACCTATTACTGATTATAAAGAACAAAAAACTAGTCCCTCTACATCCAAAACCAGTCCCTCGGTGGAGCTACTAGAAGGAGAAAGAGAAAGTAGCAACCTGTCCAGGTTATTCGGCACAATTATCACCCAAAATCACCTAGGTTTTGTGTGGTATTTTTTGTGGATAAGTTGCAGGGGTTTAATCTAATGTTCTTGGAATGAAATATGTGGGGAATAAATGTGTTAATTAATCCCTTAAATGTCCCCTTGCCTGCTCCTTCTTGGAGATTCTTTTGGTCCCTTCATATGAGCAAGTAGGTGATGCACCTACCTGTCTCATACATGTTTCGCAGTCTCGCAAAAATACAAATATGTTATTACTACAATGTCATATTGATGAGTAGATTAATGAGTTAGAATGTATATTGTAATTCTCCAATTTCGTAGTGGATCATCCCGTAATTCAAAGTATATTAGGAGAAATGTTCATCTACATTTGACCTGATTATCAACATATTTATGAATATACCTGTGATGACCTTTGCCAACTTTTGATCCACAACGCCCTTGAAATAAAAAATATTAAAAGAAATCATAACATAACCTCCTTATCATGTTAATAACATTATTATCACCCAAAAATTACATGTTATAATATTACCAACTTTTCGACTTTCAACAAAACTTATTTTCTTCAATTTGTCTAAAATCTAAGCCTTCCAATCATCTCTTGTACTTGTTATTAATGATCTTAAATATTTGTACCTCCAAGGTAATATGAATAACTTACTTCATGTACTTCTAAAGATGATATAATTTTCAAGCTTACATCAATTGACTTACGACGTACATTTGCACACGATAACATGGGGTATAACGTTGTTCCTTCCTTTGGAACATTCGTCCTCGAATGTTGATTGATGCGCTTATCAATGTCATAACCTATAGCTCTTATGAATAGTTTAATACTATCATTTCCAACAAAGGAACAATTATGTGGTTAAATACAAATTCCAGGGCATTCCCTCTTTTAGGCCTCTTTCTCATAGCACGACTTGTGGTCATAATTCTTTCAATATTGTAATTGTTGCTACCTTCTATTATGTAGCATGTACGACTTTGTCTTTGTATGTGTGCCTATGTGACTCTTCTCTCCTTTTTACTCCAGCTTTTAGCCAATCTGTAGGCCTCACTTTGTGAACTTATACATAAATATAACAAGCTATCCCGCTAGGCATCTATAGGTGTATTGAAGTTATTCCCTATGCATTTGTCGAACATATGACTATTTCTATATTATGTTTCATACCTCGCAATTATTTATACATATTTCATTACTGTATCTAGGTAAGTCATACTGTAACATAACACTTACGTTGATTTATTATTACCAGGTCTGCTACCCAACTACAGATTTCTCTGTCGCTGCTTATTCTTATATGTATAAATCTACGTCCCTTAATTCTTCCTCATTATTTGTCATCTGAAGAGTGGCAGCCTAATCTCATCTTAAATTTTGGAACTTTTATCCAACTATTGTTGATTCACCTTAATATTGGATATAAACCATTAGTGATAACTTGAAACTTTTTAAGTAATATATTTTCTCTAGGGCTCACGTCTCGTCGGCTAACATCTGAAGTTATTTGCTTGATCCACCTTACGGAAGATACTATAATTCAATAATCGTAGTTCATAGAATCAGAGTGTGATTCATCTTATGGGGATATTCTAATCATGTGCAATACATGAAATCCTTTCTCTTTGAATCACTACTCATTCAAAGGCCTAAATGTTCCTCTTATCATTTGTCACAATTACACTCTTATTCTACTACCAGGGCAGCATTCCATCCATTTTACATGCTCCTAGTCTTAAACTCCTCTAAGTTCATTCAAGCTCTACCGAGCTTTCTATAACATACGAAAACCATCAGCTGTCTCATTTTTGATGGGCTTAACCATGAGGTCTTACCTATTCTCGTCACCTTCTCACTAACCTCTTCTTATCCATACTCTATCTACCTAAAACTTTATCGCTCCACCACACTTTAGCTTCTGACCTGTTTGTATCTATCCATAGTACTTGCAACCTTCATTTTTTTTTTTTTGCTTACACCATAGATTTCCTTATGTTATTATTGATCCTCAAGTGATACATCATGTCGCCTCCGGCTCTTCTTTAATCTCGGTACCTGGAAACCATGGACTGGAAGATATGCTACTGATGACACCATTATAAGTTCTGGATATTGAATCAGGACACTTCTGGTCCTCTATCTGAACTCTAGACTATTCAGAACCTTCTATACTTGGGTATCTCGTACCTTCTTAACCTTTACCTACTTTCTTTTAAATCTCGCATTGCATCTTCTCTCGCTTTCATATCCTCCTTTACATGTAGGCGGAGTTTATATCCACACTTTGCCGCACTACTACAACACTTGTACCTATGGGGCGTACACAATCCGGCAGGAGCTTCACGCTAACTTCTTATAACTCTGCTCTATGGCACGATCTTGAAAATAAAGAAGGGCAACATGTCTAGAATGACCTATAGCCTCTCAATTATATGTGTTGCATGCAACACAATCATATGTGAAACTATACTATACACAATTTTGTTGACTCCTGAGGACACAACCTGCTCTGGTACAACTTTGTCACACCCCAACATGGGGAGGCATAGCTGGCACCCAGTGTCGTACTGGCCCGAGTGAACCACTTTGTAAAGCATGATCGTTTAAGAAAAACTAGAACAAACATAGGCCGACTTCGTTTAACTCATACTTTCTATAACTATCCCGCGTCAACGCAGGCACAACTCGAATTGTGTAACTGTAAGTGGGCAAATGCTGTATTTGCCAGCCATCATACTCAAAACACGAATACACACAGGCTTCAAGGCATCTGACATGTTGTACATGCTGAACATGTATCTACAAAGCCTGTAAGAGTACTTGAAATCAACATATGGTCAGGACAGGACACTAACCTGCCCATAAGTAAATATATACATAGGATTGTCTAATTGCCTCTAGACTCGGCCGTACTCTGGATGAATGGAACTTTGCCAATCCTCAGCCGGATATCAACTCCATCCATGATAAGTTCCTGTCAAACTGGATGCATGAACCTACATACATGAATGCAATGCCCCGACGATGGGACATTAGTACAAAGAAATGTACTATATATGTAAGATAGTTAACATATGAATAGCTTAATTGAAACTTAACTTGCATGTATAAATAATATATTAAAAGAATTCTGGTGGGTCAATCAGATCCGAGAATCATACTTTAACGTAATTTGACGCGTAACATATCAAAGTATTGAATTATCCAACTTATCTTTAAAAAAATGTCGACTCTAAAGGGAAGGCTCCGTTGGCCGAGAACATCTAATGTCATATATACATCTAATTCCTGTCATGATATACCTGTACTTGTTCGCATATGCTATTTGTAATGGAAACCATCATATTATCAAACTTCACATATAACATTCTTTTAGCCATCATACCTTATACCTAAATACTTACCTCATACAGATCAAACATCTCTAGGGCTATACTGAAACATAAAAGTGTAACTCACTCATAAAAATGAATAACCAGTGGCTGATACGCGTAACATAGCAGACCCTTCGTCTGACTCATAACACTGAGGTTTGGCTACGTGCATTTGTGACCGTCCATAACCAACCTTCATTATGCACCTATGTGTTCATAGACTGTCCGTAGGGCTTTGCTATACATATACACATTCATGGACGGTCCATAAGGATAATTTCTTGTACCATTCATTTCAGATCACTCATGGAGACATCATTCAATCATCAATAGACAAACTCGTATTCATAAACATACTAGTTCGTGACTAACTCGTTACAATAATTCCTACTCCTTAGCTACTTTCTACGTCATCCTTCGTATTCTATATTATTTAGCCATAAAACTGTGGTAATATTTTTAATTCGTACTCCTATCATTAATTCACATTAGGTTCATTTATGGGGATTACATTATTCCTTCTTCCTATAACTATGTAATATTCTTAGCTTGTGAGGCTACTCATCATACATACATATATATATATATATATATATATATATATATATATATATATATATATATATAT
>ML392396.1:40559-93756 GCA_005239525.1 Nicotiana knightiana
TGGGCTAGAGGTGAGAGAGTGGGAGTCATGGGGTAGTTGTGTTATTTATTATATATATATATATATATATATAAACTTATGGGTAGGCCAGTGTCCTGACCTAACCATATTTTGGTGTTAGATACTCTTAGAGGCTTTGTAGATACATTTCAGTACATACAAAATCTCAAAGGCCTTGATGGCCCGTGTGTATTCATGTTTTAAGTTCGTTGGCTTTCTATTAAAACCTTTGTCCACTTACGCTTACACATTACGGGTTGTGGATATGTTGACCCATTATAGTTAACGAAATAATGAGTTCAACCATGTCGTCCTATGTTTTTTCTAGTTTTTGTTAAACGATCATGATTTACATAGTGGTTCGCTAAAGTCAGTACGGCACCAGGTGCCAACCACGCCTCCCATGTTGGGGTGTGACAGAGTGAACCACAAATAACAACGTTATATTAGACACAAGTACGCAACCTGTTGTAATGATAGTCTAATCTAAAGATAATCACACAATAAGCATGTCGAAATATCCCAATTACACAGTGGTAGGTAGAATAGGTACAAGATCGGACAAAACAATTCATGATCTAATAGGAGTGAATAAATACCTATTCAACACTTATACACCCGAAAGAATATAAATAAGAGCAAGACCGAGTAAAAGCCACTTTTGAACTAGATAGGTAACTCACTGTTGGAAACTGAAGAATAGCTATCCAAAGCTCACTCTTTGAATTTATGGTACCATAAATCCGTACTATATGCAGGTAAGAAGGGGTGAGTACGAGAGTAATCAAAGAGTATTTGATTGACCCACCAAAATAGTAGCGAGAGTCAATATATAAAATACTCTATGTTTACCCCTAAAATAGTACCTTTAAATTTATAGCGTGATTTATAGACAAATGAATCGATTTAACCCAAAAATGATAAATAGATAAGAAAAGAAATAAGACCATCAAATCAAATTAATTAAGAAAACAAAATTTACTAAGAACTTTTCCTTTCCTTTGTCAAAATTTAAAGAAATGTGCAGGCGTTCGAACTGAATGTAATAAGATAATAGATTATGGCTTTTCGTGTATAAAATTTTTTATGTCCCTACAATGGATGTTAATCCTCTTATTTATAACTTGATTATATGAGATAAGATCCTCAAATCAAGCGCCTATTGAATGAGAATAAAATCATCATTGATGAGTGCATAACGGTTGGCTATATAAATGCAGATATTCTCTGTAACGACGGCCTATTAAATGTTCCCCGATGACAATGTTTTGAACATTGGAAGTTGGTTGCTCTGTCTTCGAGATTCGTTCAACACTGGCCACATGCTTGCATCCGGTGCCAGTTGCTTGTTGATTCATATCCTACATGTCTTTAGTTTCATGTGTCATTCCATCATTCGCCTATGAGTCGTTAACAAATTTTACCTCTTAAAGGTAGTTCCCCAACATTCTGGTGATGCAACTCAGTGTTAAGGGGAAGAAGATAAGAGTTATTTTTTTGGTGAAAAAGTTTCTGAACAGCCTCTAATACTTGAAAGGACACACGTCCTCTCGCACTTAATAGCCCGAACACATGTTGTCTCGTGATTCAACAAGTACTTTCGCCAGTTTTCGAGGTAATCATGACCACGATGTTTCCCGTATATAACTTCTCCACTACTCTTCATTTTTACTTTTTACTTTCACTATTTTCACAAATCTTTATTCTTATCTAAATTCCCTTAGAACCTTTTTGCTACACCCGACTTTCTCAGTAAAAATATCTCCAAAGTTCTCTTACCGCCATGTCTTCTTGTACTGCTATATTCAAAAAAGTTGGCCTTCTCTTCGGTGGAGGCCCAAAGAAAAACAAATCAAAAAGGTTTACGCTGAGTCTGAACCTCCAACCGTAAACACAACCATACCACTTCATCTTAGCACGACATCCAATGTCCAAGAACACAAGCCACCTCCAAACTCAAAAAGTTACATGTTCTGGCCCGTTCGCAAATATCCTTCCTCTATTGGCACGAAATCCAATCTCCAAAGAGGAATATAACTAGGGTGATGTCAAAAATATTATCCATGATGTGCTAGAACGAGTTACCTACTCGAAGTCGGGGTTCATGTATGCCTACACGTACCCCTACTTTGTGTCCATTCACCTTGGGGGCGGGTGAAGGAATTGACCCAATAATTTTAGAATTTTTCACCGGTACCAAGTTTGCTTGGCATATGTAGGCCCATCCATATAGCGTACGGTGGACTGCCTTCGCTAACTATGTGCTAAAACTGGGGAAACCCTAACCCTCACGCATAGGATGAACCTTTACTCCCCAAACATATTCTATGGGGTGTGCTGAATCTCGGGAAGCATGGCCACCACACCCTTCTTACAAGTGTTGATGACGACAACGACCGTGGATGGATGGAATAGTTTTTTGTGATTGCTACTAGGGATATCATCTCGGCCATACCGCCATCTTTTCTCAAATCATGCAACCTTATTCGTAAGTCTTTGTTTATTTGTTTCCTTTATTCGTGAAAAAACATTTTCTTTTACTAACATTTTAGTTTTTTCATTCAAGCTATTCACTAGGAATCACTATGGGCTCAGGGCCTGGAGCGCTGGGTATAGAAAATTCTCCATATTACTACCACAGAATCCCGTCCATGGAAAGAGATGGATCCCAAATACGGGTGGAGAGCCAAGAACCAGGGTAGGCAAAACAATTATTTTTTATTTCAATCTCAACAACTTAGGAGAAAAATGTTAATTGTTATTTTGTTCCACACAGGAGTTCCGAAGAGTTCCGTTGTGAACCTCGACGTTGAGGCTCTCAAAGACTCCGAGGAGGCCGAACGAGTATTGAAAAGTGCGCTTAGCCAAAGTAGGGCTCACAAATATTCTCGAGCTTCCGGTGAGGGTGTCTCCTCTCAAAGTCCCCAGTCTAAAACCAAGAAACCATTTAGGAAGCGTACTTCCTCGCCTGGGGCTCAGTAGAAAGAGTGAGAAGATCATCAACTGAACTAGTCATAGTGGTTATTGATGATTAAGAAGGGGATAATAATGAAGGTGCCCCTCTTCTAAGAAGAAAAAGGTCTTCATCAGCTCAACCCAGTGCTCAGCCAGTAGGTCTTTAAAATCCTTTGTCAAAGGAAGGTTAGGAGCTCTAGGGGAAATGCATTTGGTTAAAAATGTCAATTCCCATTTTCTGATCCCTGTCTATGTCCCCGGTCTGATGAGTTTGGTCCATGAACTTCCTCTAACACGAAACCTAATCCAACCACGACTGCCATGCCTTCTACACTAGTTGTTTCTCCCCCATCCACACCAATTATTCTTTCTCCAACAACATCAAATGCTTGTCATCCACTGACATTAGTCGTACAAGAAGGGGATAACTTTCCCCCCATGGCCTCCTAATCACGAAAATATGGGAAGTACTTACTCGGCTCCACCTCAAAACCCTCACCCCCCCCCCCCCCCCCCCCCCCCCCCCCACACACGAAAGAAGAAGTGTTGTTCTCTTTGTCTAGAGTGGGTGCCATTTTCTTTCCAAGCCAATGGAGCTCGCCAACTGTATGAAGCCGCTGGCTTCAATGAAGGTTTAGAAAAAGATGGACTTCCTTTTATGGGTCTGTCTAATATCATGCATTGCTCAAAGTAGGTAGCAATCTCACTTCTTTCAATATTCTTCGATTTAAATTTAAAAGTCATAACTTTGATTTTATCCTTTTTTCAGGCCAACCTTCTCGCCTCTGAGGTCCTGCAAAGATTGATTTTGAACAAGAAAGAGCTTGCTTCAGAATGAGAGGATCTTTTAGCTTAGAAGAATCAACTCGATGAGCGCCTTCCGGTGCTGGAGGCTGAAATCGCTCAAATAGATAAGCTCGAGGTTCGACTGCAACACTATGAACAAGATAGGATGGTTCATAGTGAAGAAGTCGCCTAGCTACATGAGAACCTTAAGGAAGCAAAGGCCAAATGGGTTGAGATTCATGTTACAGTGACTATTGCCGCCGAGAGTGAGTCTTTCTTCATAGAATAAGTTAATAACTTGGAGACTGGCTTGTGTGCAAAAATCGATGAGAGCAATGATGCCGAGCAAAGGAGAGACAAACTGGAAGAAATAATTAAGAGAGTCATAAATCATAACTGACTTCACTTAACCACCAATATTGAGCTTGATTCACAAATAAGCATAACGAAGGCTGCAAATGGAGAACTCAAAGACAAAATGATAACATCCGACCAAAACACCATGACCAAACAGATTCCGTCATCTTCAAGAAAATATAAGACATGTATCATATGAAGAGAAATATATTGGAAGAGGACAAAGATGGAATTGTCAACATCGATGACTGTATTGTCAAGTCCCGGGGTACTATAGATAACTGCTTGTGAGAACCTTCATACACAGCCAGTTACACCTAACTCCTCGAGTACTAGTTCTGAGTATTTAGGATTGGAAGTGGAAATTGTAGAAGAGGAAGGCCCTGAATCGACAACGGAATAACCTTCTTCCACCAAGGAAAATGAAGTCCCTTCTATCCTTTCGAGTTTGGCAGCAAAGAATGATGTATAATGTTTTTCTTTTACTTTTTGTAATTACGCCAAAACTTCTTACTATGTTTGGCCCTTAAATTAATAAAAGAAATATTTACCTTAGTGTTGTGCAAAAAATATTCTCTTCCATTTAATTGAAAAATCCTCAGAAGTATTCCAACATCCGAAAGCTTTTGATTTGGGGCATAAACACTTTTAGAATCTACCGTTTACTATGAGGGTTTCATTAGACGGCCCTTGTGTTTACACTGCTCTTGAAGAGGGCGTCTCATGTTCATTCTGGCACAATAATTTGAAGTTTTTGTTAAATCTCAAATTGGTAAATAAATTAACTTATCATTCAGATAATAAATAATATAAAACTACTTTGATTTAACAGTCCCTAATTCTAACTGTCCTCAATTCTCGTAACACTTTCAATGTCTTGTAATATATTATTCCCACCCTCTCCATTGTTCAGATGTTAAGCATAAGAATTCAAACACTAGAGGTCTTGCATTACCCGATGACATTCTATTCATATCAAGCTTTTACGTTGCTTCATCATTAATGGAAACAAATTTTGGATGGGTAAACAATCTGTTACCGGAGACCGATGAGGCTCTAGGGAGATGAGTTATACTATCGGGTCAAAGATTATGTAACCATCGACAAGTTGCTTTCCGTATGAGACGAACCACACAGATCTTTTGGTAAGTTTACTGATGATCTTTCCTTCATAGTATGTTGTACATTGCTACCACATTAAAACCTTTCTAGAAAAGACCAATTGGGACAAAAACTAGTCGAAGGGAAAAAAATTGTAGCCCATACTTTCAGTATTAGCAAGGATCTTCAGCAATAATACCGTTAGAGGTGAGTCACGTTCCAATTTCTTTGAAATTTAACTCCATCTTGATTTTTCAACTCGTATGAACCTTTACCTATTATAGATAAAACACGGTAATGTCCTTCCCATGCTGATCCTAGCTTCCCGACGTTGACCTCTCGGGTGCTTTGAGTGACATTCCATAGAACAAAATCTCCTACTTTGAAATATCAGAGATTTTTCCTACGCATAATACTTTTCTATCCTTTGCTTTTGCGCCACCATCCTCAAATATGCTAGATCCTGGTGGTCTTCAAGAAAATCTAGTTTGACTAGATAAAGCTTATGAATCGTACACGATCGAAAAGGGGGTATGTACCGTGCTTGACTTTGTTATTGTATGATAAGCCCATAGACACCTGGTAGCTTATACGACCTCTGACCTTTATCATCTTCTAAATTCATTTTAACATTTTGGATAATTACCTTGTTGGCTGACTCTTCTTGTCCGTTAGCACTACAATGATGTGGAGAAGACGTAATTCGCTTGATCTTTAATCCTTGAAATAACATAGTGGCATTAGAACCTAGGAACTGTGACCCGTTGTCACAATTGATCTCCTTTGGTATTCCGAACTGACTGATTATGTGGTCTCATATGAAGTCAACTACTTCATGTTCTCCGATCTTTTGGTAGGAGCCTACTTCAACACACTTAGTAAAATAATCAGTTAAACCCAAACGAAATGTTACCTTGGTGATCCCTTATGGTAAGTGAGCGAATATGAACATCCCACATCCATGAACAGTCATTATGACACCGAATGCAGAAGTTCCGCTGGTTGGTGCACTAATTGTGCATGGCATTGACACTTGTTGCATTTTTTTACGAATGTCTTTCCGTCATGTTCCATTCGGGGTCAAAAGAAGCCAATCTTGACTATCTTGAGAACAAATGAGTTCGCACTGGAATGGTTTCAACATAACCCTTCAAGGACTTCCCTCATCACGTAATCAGCCTCACATACCCCTAGACACTGAGCCAATGGTCCTTGAAATGACTTTTTGTATAAATGTCATTAATAAGACAGTAATATGCTACTTTGCTCCGTAGTGACCGAGATGCTTTTAGGTCCTCGGGTAATATACCATGCCTAAGATTTGCAATTAACTCATTTCTCTAGGATTGGATTAAGTAGGTCTAATTTACTTCGCAATATATGTTCACATTCAACACTGAATGCAACAATTAAATGATCGCACCTGAATCATATCCTGTCATATTTGTGGATGAACCCAAGTTAGCCAAAGTGCCTGCCTCAACATTTTCATCCCTTGGGATGTGGACGATTGGTCACACTTTGAATTATGAAAGTAGTGCTCGAACCTTTTTCAAATATTGTTGCATGTGCTCCTCCTTTATGTCAAAAATTCCATACACTTAGTTTACCACCGGCTGAGAGTCACACTTTCTCTTGATCTAAGCTAGTTTAATCCCTGCAACCAAAGCCTCATATTTGGATTAATTATTAGTCAATGGTATATTTCTAATGGCATATCTTATGGATTCTCCTAAGGGAGTGGTTAGAACTACCTCGAAACCGGACCCTTTTACATTGGAGGCTCCATCTGTTAACAAGGTCCAAACTCCCGATAACTTTCCTGATACCTGTACCACTTCATTAGCAACCAAATGCATTAATCCCGGACTGAAATAGGCCATGAAGTCGTCCAAAGACTTTGACTTGATTGCACTCCTGGGCATGTATTCTATGTTGAATTCACTAACTTCGCCTGCATATTAGTCAATCAACCCGACAACTCGAGCTTATGAAGGACATTCTTTATCTTAAAGGTTGTCACAACGACTATTGGATTACATTGAAAATAAGGCCAATTTTTTGATGTGCGGATATCGTGTTTCCACTCATGATAAAATTTTACTGTTGTAATAAACATGAAATTGCGTACCTTCTTCCTCCGGAACTAAGATAATGCTTACCGCTACTTTTGAGACGCCTAATAAATTAGTAGTTGCTCCCATTTTCGAGGTTTCGCCAACAACAGAGGGTTAGATAGGTACCTTTTCAGGTCCTTCAATGCCTATTGGCGTTCAAGAATCCACACAAAGTCATTCTTATTTCTCAAAAATGAAATAAGTGGTGGCAGTTCTTCGATGACCTAGATGAACCTGATTAGACCCGCTGACCTACCAATCAACCTTTATATATTTTTCACTATTCTTAGTAGATCCGTGATATCCTCAATGGCTTTGATTTTTTCGGGTTTCACCTCGATCCCTCTTTGTGAGACTACAAACCCTAAGAGCTTATCGGAGCCAACTGTGAAACCATACTTCATCAGGTTGAGCTTCATCTTGTACTTTCTCAGAATGTTTGTAACGACCCGATAGTCACTATGAGCATTTTCATCCCACTCGGTAGTGGTCTTGAGAAGCTGCATATGATTTTTTTTTACTTGCGTGTATCGTCTCTTTTGGTTTTCGAGTGATCATGGATTTATTTGGACGATTGGTTCTTAATTAGGAAGCTTTAAGTTGAAAGAGTTGACAAACTTTCACTTTTGTGTATTTGACATCAAATCGGAGTATTGATGGTTCTGTTAGGTACAGATTTACATTTTGATGTTTCTAGAAGGTTTCAGCAGTATTTACGAAACTTGACCATTTGAAGGTTTGGAAATTTCATAGGATTGACCGGCAGTTGACTTCGATGTTATCGTGTTTGCATTGTTGTTTCGAGAGTTGTAATATGTTCCTTTTGTCATTTGGGAGTTGAGTGCAAAGTTTTGTTGATTCCGGATTGGTTAGAATTGAAGCTTATGAACTTAAGAGATTGAACTGGATCGTTGTATAGTGGTTTTGATGTTATTATGTGTGATTTGAGGCCTTTAGTAGGTCTATACTATGATTTGGGACACGTTGGTATGTTCAGACGGGGTCCCTTAGGGCTCATGTGAGTTTCGGGGTGATTTCAAACAATTTCTAGGCCCTTTTTAGTTTTCGCTTTTTGACTATAAGGGTGTGAATCACGATCATCTTGAGGCTGCATTCGCGAAAAGCAAATTGTTGCTTGGGCCTTGTTAGTAAATATCACAGAAGCCTTTCTCTCATTCATGGAGAAGAATTTCTGCTATCACATGCGGCAGACTTTGGAAGATTATACCAAGAAATATATAACAAATTTGGAGGTGATCCAAAAACGAAAGTTGTAGTTCTTTGTGTCTAGTTTACAGAAAATCAAACCACATTCATTTGTTGTTTTGTAAAAAAAGATATGGTTGTTATACCAAAGGCTATCTGAAAAGAGTTTAGGAAGGTAATAGAGTTTGTTCATCACGATCACGAGAAAAGGCCACGATCGTAAAAGGGTACAAACTGTGCCATACATTTTTCAAATCTTTATCACGAGGTTTTTTACCCCGATCTCAAAGAAGGACGATTGACAGTGCATTAAATTTTGGGATTTTGTGTTTATTTTCTCCACTTTTGAATTCTTAGCGCATAAGTAACGCAATTTTGGATGAGATAAACACCCGAATAATGAGGGTTAGTAATTTTATATTTGTTTTGATCAAATAACCTTTTTTTTTCATGGATTATTACACCTAAATCGAGGATTTTAAGAGAAGAAATTGGGGGTCTTTTACATGAACTTAAATGAAATTTTGGGTTTCCAACATGAAATTGAGGTCGTATTTTGATGAAAGTAATATGGTTAGACTCGTATTCGAATGGGTTATCGGAATTTTTGAGTTTTTTCGGGTTTCAAGATGCTGGCCCGGATTAACCTCTTGGTTGAGTTTTAGTGTTTGATTAAAGATTCGACCTTTATAATTTGGGTTTGCTCTCTTTGGAAATTATTAATGTTTTGAGTTTTTTTGGCTAATTTCGAGCCTTTCCGAGGTTAACTCGCACATGATGGCATTTATAAAGTATTGTTTGGCTTGCTCGATATTTGATGATGCTTGTTCGAGTTAAGTAACATTTTGGAACTTGGAATACAGGGTAATTATCCCAAGGAACAATGTTATTTCTGATGTGTTGAGGTGACGCACATGTTAGGTGACGGGTGTGCGGCCGTGGACTGGGTTATCATGATTCAATGTGACTTTTAGATTAGTAGCAAACCTATTATACAATCATATCCTATTATATTTGTGTTTCCCCTACTTGTTTTATTAGAAGAGTTGTGATTCATGTTCGAAATCATGTTTAGGCTATGTGCTTGTTCGGTTGAGACTTAATGAGGCTATTGCTATTATTTTGAGTTATTTGATTTAACTCTAATTATATATTTTGTCATGGTTCTTCATTTGCATATTATATCTCATTCTTTGTTCATAATTCATTGTTACATTGCATGTGTGACGACCCAAAGGGTCACCACCTATTTTATTACCCATTATGTACTTTCGAGGCCTTGAAAATCTCATATGTAGTTGCCTCGATTTTTGTGCAAAATCTGGGAGCATAGCCGGAGCACTTAAATATGAAATTCTGTGAAAAATGCTAAAACTTGAAATTAAAATGAGTAAATTTGACTCCGGTCAACATTTTGGGTAAACGGACCCGTGATTTGACGGTCCCGGAGGGTCCATAGGAAAATATAGAACTTGGGCGTATGCCCGGAATTGAATTATGAGGCACTAAGCCCGAGAAGTGACTTTTTGAGTGAAATTGTTTTTCTCAAATTTATAATGAAAAGTGAAAAAGAAAATTGGTTATAATGTGTTGGTATCGGGCCCGTATTTTGGTTCCGGCGCCCGGTACATGTCTTATATGTGGTTTAAGATATTTCTGTGAAGTTTGGTTGAAAATGGACGTCGTTTGATGTGTTTCGGACTTATAGTGATTTTGAGGTTTGATTCGTTGTTTTTGATGTTATATTGGCGATTTGATCGCACGGTTAAGTTCGTAGGATTTTTTTGACTTAGTGCATGTGATTTGTTGGGATCCCCGAGGGATGGGGAGTGTTTCAGAGGTGTCTCAGAGTGATTTTGAACTTAGGAAGATTTCTGGTTTTTGGCTTCAGTAGTTGTTGCAGGTCCATTTTTTCTTCGCGTTCACGATACCTCTTCCGCGTTCGGCGAAGCTTTGAGCTATTCCTTCATCACGTTCATATCCATTCCCTCACGAACGCGTACGGTTATTTGACCTTGAGCTTAGCCCTCTTTTCCTCTTCGCGTTAGTGTACACTTGACCGCGTTCGCGTAGCTTTGCAGGTCTTCTACATCGCATTCGCGTGATGTCCCACGCGTTCGCGTAGGCCAATTTCTGGACCCCAGCCTCTTTACCCTTTGCGCTCGCATTCACCCTTTCGTGAACACGATGGTCTGTCCAGTCTACCCTTCGTGAACGCGACCTCCCTTCCGCGAACGCGAAGGGAAATTTTGCCCAGTGGTATATAAATATTTCCACAATATTAGCTTCGGGATTTTTCATAAGTTTTCACGAAATTCTTCTTCTCCAAGGTTCTTAGGTGTCCATTGAAGCCATCCTTCACCAAAACTCCTTGGGTTAGTAAATTTTAACTCGTTTCCTTCGTTTTTCATCTATATCTAATGAATTCCTAAGCCTAAAACATGCAAATTAGAGTAGCAAATTGGGAATCTGGGTAGAGTTAGGCCCTTTTGAATTTTCTTGATTTAGACCTCGTTTTGGGGTCGAATTTGAAAAAAAATTATATATTCGGACTCGTGGGTGAATGGGTGATGTGGTTTTGTTCCGAGCCTCGTGTTTGGACCAAGCGGGCCCGGGGTCGAATTTTGTTATTTTGGAAGAATGCATGAAAATGGGTAATTAGGCTATGTAATTGAATTATCGAATCCTTATTGATATACTTGAGTTGATTAGGCCTAGATAATACCATTCTGGAGTTGAACTCTAATGGAAAGGCGGTGTTAGAGGGTTGATTGCTTATTTTGGACCCGAGGTAAGTGTTTGGTCTAACCTTAGCTTGAGGGAATAGGAGTTGAGTCTTATTTGCTACTTGTTAGTTTTCAAGTACGATGTATAGGCATGGTGGCGAGTATCTATACATTTGTGTCTAGCATGACCGTGAGTCTTATTATTGCAAATATTTCGATTTTGTTGTCCCTTCCATGATTAATTGATGATTTCTATATGTTGTAAAGAGCATATGAAGGGAATTGTGATCTTTAAACTTCGAGGAGCATTGGCTCAAATTGTAACATGAATGGTGAAGATATATGAGATAATTAAATCCTTTGGAGAATTGGCTCAAATTATAACACGAATGGTGAAGATATATGAGATAGTTGAATCCTTTGGAGCATTTGCTCATGTAATAGAGTAAACTATGAAATGAAAGTCAAAGAAAGAGAAAGAGTTACTAAAATATATCCTCGCCGGGTCATTGTTGCTTTAGTGATTATTTCCCTTGCTAGGATGTTGAGATTACTGTTATTGTTCCCGTGCCGGGATTTAATTGTTTAATTGATGTTCCCTAGCCGGGATTTCTATTTTTATTTTGCTTACTCCCTTGCCCTTGTTTGTGGTTGATGTTTGGGTGAGGAAGAGTATTAAAGAACGGAGGGTGATGCCGTGCACTGTTTGCTATTGCAAGGAAGAGTGTTAAAGCACGAAGGGTGATGCCGTGCATTATTTGATATTGTCTCCCTTGCTGGGATGTTGAGATTACTCTTATTGTTCCCTTGCCAGGATTCCTATTTCTATTATGTTTACCCCCTTGCCCGTTGTTTGTGATTGCTATTTGGGTGAGGAAGAGTGTTAAAGCACTAAGGGTGATGCCGTGCACTGTTTGCTATTGTCAGGAAGAATGTTAAAGCACGAAGGGTGATGCCGTGCATTGTTTGATATTGTGAGGAAATAGTGTAAAGCACGAAGGTTAATGTCGTGCCATACGATGTACCATTTCATACCGATATTCATTGATTATACTGTGAGGAAAGAGAGTAAAATCACAAAGGGTGATGTCGTGCCATGATTTACATTGATTACATTATACATTGGATAGTGTGGACGAGAGTAAAAACACGAAGGATGATGCCGTGCAAGTTTGTGATTTCTGATCCTTATTGATATTCTATCCTTGTTGTTCTTTTCCTTATTTGAGATTTCTTATATGAAACTGCTATCACCCCACAACATGTTCCCCTTCCTTTATTGATTGTTTTTCTCCCTGCATTTCTCTTTCGTTATATATATATATATATATATATATATATATATTTATTCGAACTGCATAGGTTTATTTGGTAGTATGGTTCTAGCCTCATCACTACTTCGCCGAGGTTAGGCTAGGCACTTACCAGTACATGGGGTCGGTTGTACTGATGCTACACCTGCAGTTCTTTATGTTGTGCAGACTACGCAGCCGGACCCGGAGGACATCATTAGTGGGAGTGTATTTCAGCTTATTCTAGAGGCTTCAAGGTATACCCTCTAGCATTCGTGGGCCTTGGCGTATCTCCTATCCCTATATCTTCGTTACTATCTTGTTTTCATCTAGTTTCAGAGACAGTCATGTATTTCCTTTCACACTTTGTATTTAGCACTCTTATAGACAGTTCGTGAGTTTGTGACTCCAGGTTTTGGGAAANAAACTTTGAGGAGCATTGGCTCAAATTGTAACATGAATGGTGAAGATATATGAGATAATTAAATCCTTTGGAGAATTGGCTCAAATTATAACACGAATGGTGAAGATATATGAGATAGTTGAATCCTTTGGAGCATTTGCTCATGTAATAGAGTAAACTATGAAATGAAAGTCAAAGAAAGAGAAAGAGTTACTAAAATATATCCTCGCCGGGTCATTGTTGCTTTAGTGATTATTTCCCTTGCTAGGATGTTGAGATTACTGTTATTGTTCCCGTGCCGGGATTTAATTGTTTAATTGATGTTCCCTAGCCGGGATTTCTATTTTTATTTTGCTTACTCCCTTGCCCTTGTTTGTGGTTGATGTTTGGGTGAGGAAGAGTATTAAAGAACGGAGGGTGATGCCGTGCACTGTTTGCTATTGCAAGGAAGAGTGTTAAAGCACGAAGGGTGATGCCGTGCATTATTTGATATTGTCTCCCTTGCTGGGATGTTGAGATTACTCTTATTGTTCCCTTGCCAGGATTCCTATTTCTATTATGTTTACCCCCTTGCCCGTTGTTTGTGATTGCTATTTGGGTGAGGAAGAGTGTTAAAGCACTAAGGGTGATGCCGTGCACTGTTTGCTATTGTCAGGAAGAATGTTAAAGCACGAAGGGTGATGCCGTGCATTGTTTGATATTGTGAGGAAATAGTGTAAAGCACGAAGGTTAATGTCGTGCCATACGATGTACCATTTCATACCGATATTCATTGATTATACTGTGAGGAAAGAGAGTAAAATCACAAAGGGTGATGTCGTGCCATGATTTACATTGATTACATTATACATTGGATAGTGTGGACGAGAGTAAAAACACGAAGGATGATGCCGTGCAAGTTTGTGATTTCTGATCCTTATTGATATTCTATCCTTGTTGTTCTTTTCCTTATTTGAGATTTCTTATATGAAACTGCTATCACCCCACAACATGTTCCCCTTCCTTTATTGATTGTTTTTCTCCCTGCATTTCTCTTTCGTTATATATATATATATATATATATATATATATATTTATTCGAACTGCATAGGTTTATTTGGTAGTATGGTTCTAGCCTCATCACTACTTCGCCGAGGTTAGGCTAGGCACTTACCAGTACATGGGGTCGGTTGTACTGATGCTACACCTGCAGTTCTTTATGTTGTGCAGACTACGCAGCCGGACCCGGAGGACATCATTAGTGGGAGTGTATTTCAGCTTATTCTAGAGGCTTCAAGGTATACCCTCTAGCATTCGTGGGCCTTGGCGTATCTCCTATCCCTATATCTTCGTTACTATCTTGTTTTCATCTAGTTTCAGAGACAGTCATGTATTTCCTTTCACACTTTGTATTTAGCACTCTTATAGACAGTTCGTGAGTTTGTGACTCCAGGTTATTGAAAATTATGCGTCGATGTATTATGTTGTCATTACTTAGTTTTGAATTATATTTTATTTCCGCTGTTAAGTTGTGAACTGCTTTAGCTTGTTCTGTTGATTTGAGGTTATCATGCTAGCTTAACTGTACACGTTGGCTTGTCTAGCGGGTTCAACGTTAGACGCCATCACGGCCCGAGGGTGGGATTTTGGGGCGTGACAACATGTTATTAGTGTTTTTCCATATGTAGAGTTGTTGAGATGTGTGGTATGAGATTGAAATCCCTTGACACTCGAGGTTGGTGATTAAGATAGGCCTTAGAGCAGTATTGAGTGTTTCTTGTGGACCAGAATGCAGCTGCAACTTTCCATTGTGGCTTTACTATTATTCTATTATTATTGTGTATTGGACTACACGCTACAACATGCCTTATTGGCTTTATTATTATGGTTGATCAGGCTTTACGCTGCAGCAAGCCATATTTTCTTTTGATTAGCGCTGGGTCAGGATCCAGCTCTCCGAAGTCTAACATACCAGAAATGAGCGTAGGCATGGTGATATACATACACATGTTTTGGTGAGGGGGCATTAATACCTAGCACCTGTACAGTGCTGGGTGATTGTGTGTGTGTGATGAAGTGAACATTTGAGACAAACAACTTGAGTACGTTGAGGGTGAGATTACCTGGGGATATCGCCATGAAATCATTTATTGGACATGCATATTTAACATGTAGGCATAAAGATGCATTTTCCTTATGGTAGATGGTAAGGTGACATTGATGATTTTATACCTAGCCATAGAGATGTATAATCATTATTTTAGATGGTATATGATAACTGATGTCATGTATGCATAGAGATAGACTTAGCCCATGCTAATTGATAAACATAAATTCTTGTCTGGTGTTCTGATGGTATGTGTTATGGATAGTATTTGTGGATCTTTGGGGTGGTTATGTACTCATTTCGAGAGGATTGGAATCGTTTTGAAGGCCACTTGTAGGCATATCGAGATTGTGTGTTCTTTATCTTGTCGGATTTATTTACTTAATATAGCTATTGTTGAGGGGTGTCTCATCGGTTAGAGTTGATCTTATTTGTGTTCTGAGATGTTCCGTGTATTTCTCTTCTCTGTTGCAATGGGTTGTGACTATTTACACACGTGATGCGGTTCTGTTGGACCTTTTGGTAAAATTCTAATGGGATGGTTCTTAGGGTGTTAAATGATTGATTGCTCCTTGGGTATGGTCCACATGACGGTGGTATATTGTGTCATTTGTTTCTCTGTAGTTATGGTCATGCACTTCACGAGTTTGTTTTCGATGTGCATATGGTTATTGATTTTGAAAATCATGGATCGAGGTATTCCCTTCTAGCTATGTTTAGATCTGGTCAGGAATAGAAACATGGTTGTGTTGGAACATGATCCTTGTGTTAAATTCGGGTGTTTGTTTCTTCTCCGTGTGATGGGTTCATAGTATTGCGCTTTACAGTGATATCTGTCGAACTTGCAAGACGATTCTCTCATTTGGTTATTCTTCCATGGTTGCATTCGAGTTATGTTTGTTTGAGGCACGGGTTGCACGGTATATGGCTCGAGGTGGTTCTAGTGTGACGTGTCGGTCGAGCATATTGTATTCGATGAGATGAGGTAATTTGACCCAGAATTAACGCCATTGGATTTGATTAATGTATGTTTGGAAGAATAACATCATTAGTCTGCACAAAAATTTTCTATGGTTCTTGACGGGCGAGAAATCTCCACGACTTGTTGAACTGATAGGTGGTGCTGAATTTCTGCATGTTTCATTCGTCATCGACGGTTTACAAATTTTTAGAACAAGGTTTTATTTGATATGAGGTTTGTTTCCGGTACCGGTTTTTGTTATTGAGCCGCTATTGTGGTCGGAAGATATAACTATGAGTATCTCAATTATGTGGCATACCGTGTGATTACATCTTAGGTTATGGTTATGGGTTTATGTAACGAGCCGGACGGTCGTTTTGAGAGTTAGATCCACGATTCCCTAATAACTTCTTTCCCCATGTCTGTTTATGCTTTTAGGACTTGCCGGAGTGATTATCTATGAAATTAGGGGAGTTTTGGGACACTTAGTCCCTAATTACGTCTTAAGCCTTAGAAATTGGACCGTGGGTGGAACTTTGTGAAGACGGGTCCGGAATGGAGTTTCGTCGACTCCGTTAGCTTCTTTGAGTGATTTCGAGGTTAGGAACGTTTAGGAATGTGGTTTCGAGGTCTGTAGTAGAGTCAGGCTCGAATTGGCAAAAGTTAGAATTTCGGCGATTTCGACTGATATGTGAAATTTTGATATAGGGCTTGGAATGGGATTCTGAGAGAGGCTGTAGGTCCGTAGTGTCATTTGTGACCTGTTTGTCAAATTTTAGGTCATTCATAATAGTTTTGACGTGTTTCGGCATCGTTGTGGAATTTGGGAAAAATTCTATGTTCTTAGTCTTGAATCCATGTATAATTTGTGATTTTAGTGTTATGTGATGTAGTTTGAAGGCTCGACTAAGTTCGAATGAGCTATTAGGACTGTTTGGTGGTTTTGGTTGAGTTCTTGGGGGCCTCGGGCGGGTTTCAGATTCTCAACGGGAAGATTTTTTTACTTAAGCCTGTAGTTGAAGTTGCTGATTCTGGTGTCTCGCACCTGCGGAAGGGGAGCCGCAGGTGCGATAAGGGGTTGCGCAGATGCGGTTTTGCCCAAGGCTGGCTGGGTCCGCAGATCCGGCTGGCAGACCGTAGATGCGGCCCAGGTACTACAGGTGTGGCCCCATCCCAATTAATGAGTTTTCGCAACTGCGATGCATTTTCCGTAGGTGCGGGATCGTAGGTGCGGTCAAATTGGCCGCAAAAGCGAAAATCACTGGGCAGAAATAGGCAATTCGAGGGTTTGGACTTCATAATTTCTAGAATAAATTGGAGCTTGGGATTTGGTGATTCTGTGAGGATTTTAAAGAGGTGCTCAATAGGTAACGATTCCTAATCCTATTTCCCTTGTATTTCATCAATCTATAGTGAATTTTTCAATTTAATTAGGGAGAAGTGATGGGAAAGTGTTTGAAAATGAGAGAAAGGTCCCCCAACTGAGAATCCGAGTTTTGAGTGAGATTTCGACATCGGGTTTTGTTGATTTTTGGTTGAGTGTACTTGTGAGTGAATGTTTTCTTTTCTATGAACTTGCTCTCATATGATATATTGTTTAGTTTAGATTAGGAAATCATGCTTACGTGCTTAATTGCAACTTGATTTTCTGCACGCCATGATTAGTTAAGGCCTTATATGCCTTATCTGTGATTAGCACAAACCGTGTGATTTCGATGTAATGATTGTCATTCATCCTGTATAACATATTTAAGTTGGGACTACAGACGTATTCCGGGAGATCCCCCTGTACTACATATTTATGTTGGGACTACAGACGTATTCCGGGAGACCCCCCTATACTGCATATTTAATTTGGGACTACAGATGTACTTCGGGTGATCCCCTGTACTACATATTTATTTTGGGACTATGGACATATTTTGGGAGATCCCCCTGTATTGCATAATCATTTGGAACTACGGGACGGTATCCCGGGATATTCAACTTTGTGATATATATTGTGTTGAGCCAAGACCTCTCTTTACGGTAGGACTTATGTTGTTTTTTTCTAAACTATTTTACTGTATACATTACCTATCTTTGTACTGTTTTAAATTGATTTACACAGAAATGCAGTAAAGCCTTAACCTGACCTCGTCACTACTTGACTGGGGTTAGGCTTAGCACTTACTGGGTACCAAATGTGGTGTACTCATGCCCGTTCCTGCACATGTTTTTGTGTGCAGATCCAGGTACAAGCTACTAGCCTCGTGGTTAGTCACTCCTGCTAGTTCCAGGACACTGCAAGGTATTTCTTCCGCGACCGCAGAATCCAACGAATCTCCTTCCATTCTATCTTGTAGAGATGTTCTTATGTATTTTCCAGTTTTTGTTTGAGCTACAGTAGTGTTAGAAGTTTGTGACTATCTGTGACATTCTGGGTTTTGGGAAGTTATATTTTTTTATAACCGAGCAACCAGTACGTTATTTATTGCATTGCTCTTATCCCCTTTATTGTCTGTTTTTCAATTCAGTCTTCCCCCTTTATAGTAGGCTTACCTAGCTGTAGAGACTAAGTGCCGTCACGACACCTTCGAATGGGAAATCGGGTCGTGACAGTTTATTTGTCTATTTATACTTATACAATGTATAGATGTGAGAATCAAGTCTTGTAGTGGATATGGATATTGAAGATTAGATCTAAGGTGTATGGGCTAAGGTTGAAGTAAGGATCATCAACAGGCTGTGTTGTCAGGCTTATATGGATTTGCGTGACATGGGACCACCCACGAGTATGTGCATGGTAAGTTTATATAGTGATTTGATCTCGTTCGAGCGACTCTTGGCACGTTCGAGGATGAACGTATGTTTAAGTATTGCAGAATGTAACGACCTGACCAGTCGTTTTGAGAATTTGCATCTCGTTCAGCTTTTTAAGGTCTTGAGTAGCTTCATATTGTGTATTATGACATGCATGTATCATAAGTTTTTGTTTTTGAGTGATTCCGGAATGATTCATAAATAGGAAGCTTTAAGTTGGAAGAATTGACCGAATTTGACTTTTGTGCATTTGACATCGAGTATTGATGGTTCCGTTTGGTCCAGATGTGGACTTGGTTGTATGCGCAGATTTGCATTTGTGTGTTTTTAGAAGGTTTCGGTGCCATTTAGCGAAAGTTGGAAATATAACGTTTTGTAAAGTTCATAGGTTTGACCGGGAGTTTACTTCGATGTTATCGGGTTCGGATTTTTGTTCGGAAGTAGGAATATGTTAGTTTTGTCAATGGGGACTTGTGTTAAAATTTTAGTTGATTATCTTAGTCAAAATTTTGTTGTTCGAACGATTGGTTTTATTTTTGAAGTATATGAACTTATGAGATTGATCTTGGTCGAAGATACGTCATTTTGTTGTTATGTGTTTGTTGAGGCATCGAACATGTCCAGATTATGTTTTGGGACTTGTTAGTATGTTCATACAGGGTCCCGAGAGGCTCATGGCGAGATTCGGGGTGATTCCAGACCATTTCTATACTCTTTTTGGTTGCTAGTTCTTTGATGCAGTGCTGTGAATTGCGATTGCGGACCTTGGGGTGTTCGCGAAGAGCAAATTGATGTTTGGGCATTTTGAATTGCGTTCGCAGAAGCCTTTCTCGCGATCGCGTAGAAGAATTTATGATGTTACAAGACTGACTTTGTTTCTAATTTGAAGAAAGTAAAATTGTTTGTCATTTTGAGTTTTGTATAAAATGCTATGGTCATTGTACTAAAAGATATATGGAAAATGTTTTAGGAAGGTAATTGAGTTTGTTCATCGCGATCGCGGGGAAAAGGCTACGATTGCAAAAGGATAAAAACTGTGCAGTAAATTTTATGATTTGTGATCGCGATGTTTGTAACCACGATTGATTTTCCATGGATTATTACACCTAAATCAAGGGTTTGAAGAGAATAAATTGGGGGATTTTGACTTAAACTCAAGAGAATGATTTTTGAGGTTTAGAACTCAAATTGAGGTCGGATTTGGATGAAACTTATATTGTTAGACTCATATTCGAATGAACTGTCTGAATTGTGAGTTTTGTTGAGTTCCAAGATACAGCCCCGAGTTGAATTTTTGGTTGACTTTAAGGATTTGATTAAAGTTCTTTCTTTATCGTTTGGGTTTTCTCACTTTGGCTTTATTTGATGTTTTGAGTTACTTTTTGCTAGTCTTGAACCGTTCAGAGGTTGATTTAAGCGAGATGTTGCTTCTAGAGTAATTTTTGGCTTGTTCGGTATTTAATTTGTCTTGTTCAAGGTAATTAATATTTCAAAACTTTGAATTGAGGGCAATTATCTCTGGGAACCATGTTATTTTTATGTTTTGAGGTAATGCACATGCTAGTTGACAGGCGCGTGGGCATGCATCGGGGTAATCACGATTCAAGTTGATCTTATAGACTAGTACTAGACTTGTTCTGCTACCATATCCTATTATATTCGTGTTTTTTCCAACATGTTTGATTACCTGAGTTGTGATTCATGTTAGAATTCATGTTTATGCCATGTTCTTATTCGGTTGAGACCTAATTAGTTTGTTTATGTTTTTTTGAGTTATCTGATATAATTGTAATTTTACATTAAGTCATGGTTTTTTATTTGCATATCATACTTCAGTCTATGTTATCATTCATTGTTAAATCGCATTTTATCATTGTTTCTCTATGTGTGGAGTTGTTGTGTGAGTTGTATAAGATCGTGAGCCCTTGAGAATTGACAGAATAATCACAGAGGTGGGCCTCAAAGCCGTGTTTAGAGTCTCTCTTACGGATCAGGTTGCACGCTACAACATGCCATATTGGGTTTATTATTATAGTGGATTTTGTATCACGCTGCAGTAGGCCATATTGGATTTTGATTAGTGCTTGGGATGGATCCGTCCCTCCGAAGTTTGACACACCACCAGTGGGCGCAGTCATCATGATATACATACACGTACATTGGTGAGGGGCATTGATGGCAGGCACCCTTGCAATGTTGAGTGATTGTGTGTCTATGATGAAGTGAGCATTTGAGACACATAGTTTTAGTATGTTGAAGGTGATAGAACCTAGGTATATCACCATGATTAATTCATTTGACTTACCATGTAGCTATAAAGATGCATTTTTATCACGTTAAACTGTAATGTGACATTGTTTATTAACATTTATATTTTACATGTAGGCGTAATGGTGCGTATTCCTTATGTTATATGGTATATGATAATAGATGACTTGAGATGTATATTGACATGTAGTCATAGAGATGTACTTTCCTCATGGTAATGGGTAAACGGAAATTCTTTTCTGTCATTGTAAATTGGGAATACAGTTCTTTTGATAAACTTACATTTTGTAGATTTTCATTTGTAAGATTTGGAATTGATTGTTATATCGAAAAGCATGCCTAATTTCCTATAATTGTGAATGAGCTGAGTACACATCTCTTGAGTTGTTTACCTTTACTGTTCTAATTATACTATTACGAGTTGTTATTGACTATTGGTGTTGGACACTAACCTTTTTCCAAGCTTATCACTGCTTTCAACCCGAGGTTAGGTTTGTTACTTATTGAGTACTTGGGGTCGGTTGTACTCATACTACACTTCTACAGCTTGAGTGCTTATCTTGGAGTTGATGTTGCTGTGTATGGCGGGAGCAGGCATTTAAGATGTACATGTGTTTTGGTTATAGCTTCCACTTGTCCTTGGTATCTATATATTTGCAAATCTATTTATGTATACATATAATATATTTATTTCGTGCCAACTTTGTAAATTCGAAGTCTTAGAAGCTCATGACTTGCACGACTATTCATTGGGATTTTGTTTAGAAATCAATGCTTTTACTCATTTACTCTTATTTATTCTCATATGAGTTGTGTTGAATGTTACTTGGCTTACCTATCGGGTTGGGTTAGCTTCCATCGTGACTGGTCAGAGTTTGCTTCGTGACAATATCAAATGTCCGTTAGAGATGGTCTAGATGATCTCCTGCAATGAAAGGCTTGACTAATATGTCGTCAGTATAAACTTCCATCGTCTCACCTAGCTGATTTTAAAACATCTTATTAATGAGCCTCTTATATGTGGCTTCAGTGTTATAAAGCCCAAAGGTTTCACATAATAGCAATATGTGCCGACATTTGTGATGAAAGATGTCTTCCCTTGATATTCCGGGTTCATCCTAATTTGATTATACCCGGAATAAGCATAAAAAGATGATTAACTCATGCCCGGCCGTAGAATCAATCATTTGATCGATGTTTAGCAATGAGAATGGGTCTTTGGATCACACCTTATTTAGATCCTTATAGTCTACATGCATCCTAAATTTATTATTCTTTTTAGGCACTACTGCTACATTAGCTAGCGATTCTGGGTACTTTACCTTTCGAATCGAACCGATATTGAGTAGTCAGGTTACCTCTTCCATAGCAAACCTATTTTTGACCTCTGCTATTAAGCATTTATTTTGCCTTGCTAGTGGGGAGTTTGGATCCAGACTTAGTTTATTGACCGCCACCTCAAATGGAATACCCATCATATCTAAATCGTACCACGCAAAGCATTCAACGTTAGTTTTAAGGAAATCTATAAGTTTTAACCTGAGTTTAAGACTCAACACTGTTCCTAATTGGAATTTTCTCTCCAAATATTCCTCGAACAAAGACACTTGTTGGAGCTCTTTATCGATTGATTCATCCATCTCTTCAGGTACCTAAAAAGATCTCAGTACCTGACATAAATCTGATGACTCCCTTTTTTTTATCAACATCGATTTGCATAAGAGAAGGCATCAGTTCATGTAATTGGTATTTAATGATTTTTTTGTCCTTTCTACTGGAAATATTTAAGGAATTCATCTCCCTTGTTGCCGGTTGATCTTCCCTTATCTGTTTGATCCATTCTTGCGTCGAAAACTTCAACAATTAATGATAGGTCGAGGGTAAAGACTTCATCTTGTGTATCCACGGACCTTCGAGGATCAAATTATAGTATATATATCCATATAGAACTTCAAACAAAATGGTCTCCATCACTCCTTCGACGTGCATGACCAGAAAAATTTCTCCTTGGGTTATGACACTTGTTAGGTTGAAGCCAGATAAAAGTTTTGTCGTCGAAATTATGGTCCTGGTCAGCTTCG
The DNA here is from genome assembly GCA_005239525.1 of Nicotiana knightiana. Taxonomy (NCBI): domain Eukaryota; kingdom Viridiplantae; phylum Streptophyta; class Magnoliopsida; order Solanales; family Solanaceae; genus Nicotiana; species Nicotiana knightiana. The sequence goes on from ML392396.1 coordinate 63,701, forward strand.
GTTATTCTAGAACTCTCTATTGTATGATGTTGGTTGAACTTTTGGGATCAACCAAAACATGCTTAATTTTGAAATCTAAAACATTAAGATAAATTACCAAAGCATCTTGTGTGGAAGAAGGAGTGCATTAACATCTTCCTATGTGAAGGTAATGTCATCGTCTGCGTCTTCACAGATTCCCTTGCCATGGGTCACCGATATTTTTTAATTTTTTTGTTGTAGAAAATGCCACCACAATGACCTCGTTTCCTCCAAAGATCATGTTGATTTTCATCCAAAGTTACGTGACTGTTGTCTTTGATGGCTCTGCATTCTCCCATCTTCTACCATGATTTTTTTTGCGCGGTCACTTAAAACTCTCTAAGATCGCCATATTCGACAAAGTCTCAGCCTTCTCGTGAAGATGTAGGCAGTCCTCAGTTCTATGACCGTGAGTCCCGTGGAATTCACACCATGGAGTAGGATCTCTTTGGTTAGGATCCGATCCGATTGGTTTCGGAAACTGTGCTTCTTTAATATTCCTCATAGCTGATACCATTTCTAGCAGGTGCGGGATCTCGAGACCCTAGCACCTCTTCTCTTGCAATGATATGTTATTCCTGCTGTGGTCTGTCCTTGTACCGGAAGAAATCCTATCCGACGACTAAAATCCTTTACTACTATGCCCATGAGTCCTCCCGTACGGTAGAAAAAGATCCCTAAAAGACCTCAGATCAGCATCAAAGCCAGTTTTAAACTTTTCCTAATTCCTGTCGCGACCCCGTCCCTTGGAGGACGTTGTAGAGCCAATTTGATCGTGTTCTATCCTTATCAGCAACTCTTAATAATTGTGAACATCTGCCCATGTAGTTGCTTCAAATTCGAGCAAGCTTTCCTTCAATTTTTGGGAGGCATCAGAACTCAATGGATTTAGTCTCTTTGTAAATTCCTTTTCTCCCATTCGTCTGCAACCGTTGTTAAGAGCATCCTTTATTTTTAGGACAAGATCACAAATTCTTGCAGTAGCTCGGATTCTCATTGCAAAATTTTGAAAACATCCGCCTTTCTGGCCTAGACATTTCTTACTCCACCATGAGCTTTTATGAATGAATCTGCAAGCATTTCAAAAGAATCGATTGAATGCTCAGGTAAAAGAGAATACCATGTAAGACACCCTTCATGAGGGTTTCATCAATCTTTTTCAGCAAAACTTACTCGATCACGTGATGATCCAAGTCGTTCCCTTTTATAGATGTATTGTAGGTCATGATATGTTCCCGTGGGTCCAACTTCCAATCCTACTTTGGAATATCTTGCGTCTTAAACCTCTTTAGGATCAACCCTAGGTTCGTGTTTGATTAAAATGACGACTATGTATACTTCCTCGAATCTGTCCCTCTTAACACTGGCGGCGTACCTGGGATTTGATCCATTCGAGCATGAAAGTCCTGTGTGTTCTAGTCCATTCATTCATTCATTTTACTCATGAATCTCACGATCTCGGTCAAAATTGACTTCATCCTCGGTGTGTTGTTATCGGTTCTTTGAGTCGTCTTATTTGTGGGAATACTGGGAGGAGTTGGAGCCCGTCTATTAGAATTATTGGACGCGCCCGATACTGCCTATTTTAACTCTCTCATCATTCGATATTTCCTTGAAAGGTTATCAATAATTGCCTTTTGTTGTTCTCTCAAGATTATGAGTTTTTCGACAACATGCTCATCCTTCACTAAATCAGGAGTTTTTCCAAGCACATATTGAGATATTTTCCTTCGCAAATCGAAGAGGACATCCAGTCGAGGAGGTTACTTGGGAGACTGAGCAGGAGATGCAGAGTAGATATCCCCACCTATTGCGAATCCATGTATGATTTTAGACCCATTCTAGGAAGAATGTTAGTTTAAGAGGGGGAGAATGTAACTACGCGGTCGTTCATCTTGAGTACTTTAGTCTCGTTCCCATTATTTGATGCTTAACTATGTGTATTTGAGGTTTTGTGAATTTTTGGGGTGGTTGGTTTTCTTTCGGGGAGGATTCAAAGAGATTGTGAGAGTTGACTTTTTAATATCGGGTACGGATTTTGGTTCCGGGAGCTGTAATAGGTTTGTTGTATCATTTAGGACATGCATGCAAAATTTGAGGTTATTCTAAGGTATTTAGGCATGTTAGGAATATGTTTTGAATTTTGAAAGTTCATTAGTTTCCTTAGGATCGATATGGAGTGAAATTTGTGTTTTGATGTTGTTTTGTGTGATTTGAGGCTTTGACTAAGTCAATGTTGTGTTTTGGGAAAGTAAGTGTGATCAGACGGTGTCTTTGGGACCTCACGTGTGTTTCGGATAATTTCTCCATGCTTTGGCATTGCTGATTCCTGATGTGTGTTTTTCTTCTTCGCGATCATGGAAGGGTATTCGATACTGCATAGTAAATTTTTGAAGTTAAGTAGGTTGTTTTTCATGGTCGTCAAATGGAGATCGTGTTAGCAAAGCTTTGTGATGCAGATGACTTCGCGATCGTGTGAGGTGCGACGTGTTTGCGTTAAAAGGCGGCCCGCTGGATGCGTTTAGTTGTAAGCCTTCGCGATTGTGAAGCAATGCCCACGTTCATGTAGTGTCAGGATGCATTGTGCTTCGTATTCTTGACCTTTGCCTCGCATTTGTGAAGGGTATTTCTGAGGAGCTGAAGTTTGTTCTTCGCGGTCACGAGGATGTGTCCGCGATCGTGAAGGGTATGCCTGGGAATAATTTGTTAGATACTCTCTTTTGAGAATTGGTATTATTATATCATATTTGAGTTAGCAAGTTCGGTTGTGGGTGATTCTTTTAGGGGATTTTCATGATTTGGATACGGGTATGTCTTTTTGACTTGGATTTTCTTATATTCCATGATTCCATCCTTGTTCTTCTCATTTAATTGGTGAAAGTAAGTGAAGAAATTGGATATTTTAGTAAACACTTCTCAAACTGAAATTTGATGATTTGAACGTCGATTTGAGGTCAGAATTGGATGAAATTAGCATGATTGGACTCGTAATTGAATGGGTATTCGGAATTTTTGAGTTTTGTTGGGTTATTGGGTGCTCTCCCGGGGTTGACTATTTGATTTTGATAAGATCGACGCTTTATCGTCTGGGGGTTGTTACTTAGTCATTATTCGATGATATTAAATTATTTTGGCTAAATTCGAGTCGCTTAGAGGCCAATTCGCGTGGGAGGGGATTTTCGGAGTATCGAGTCCCGCATTTTAAGGTAAGTAACATATCTAAAATTAGATTTGAAAGTAATTATCCCTAGGAACTATGTTACGTTCCGTCTTTTTGGGGTGACGTACATGCTAGCTGACGGGCGTGTGTGCGTGCACAAGAGTATTCGTGATCCCATTGGACTTTAGATTATTACCAGACTTATTTTGCTGTCATACCTCGTTACATCCTTGTTTCCCCTACTTGTTTGATTATTTGAGTTGTGATTCATGTTAGAAATCATGTTTAGTCTGAGTGATTAATTAGTTGAGACATAATGTGGCCATTTCCATTATTTTCAGCTATTTGTCTCAATTGTAGTTATATACCAAGTCATGGTTCTTCACTGTGTATCATATCTTAGTTTCTGTACATTATTCATTATTACATCACATGTTTTCTTGTTGCAATCAACATCTGATACTTTGTGGACGAGTAAGATTGTAAGACCTTGAGACTTGAGAGGTTGATGACTAAGGTGGACCTTAGAGCCATGTTGAGAGTGATATTTGGATCGGGTTGCACGCCGCAACAGGCCTTATTTTCTTTATTGTTATTTGGATCGGGTTGCATTTCGCAACATGCCATATTGGCGTTTGATTAGCGCTTGGGCATGATCCCCCCTACAAATTCTGGCTTGCCAACAATGAGCGCTGCTATAGTGATATATAAACAGTGCTTTGGTGAGGGGCATTTATGCCAGGCACCTGTACAGTGCTGAATGATTTTCTGTGTGATGAAGTGTGCGTATGCGTCAGGAGCCTTAAGTATCTTCAGAGCGAGAGTACATGAGGATATCTCTATGAAATCATTAATTTGACATATAGGAATAAAGATGTATTTTCCTAATAATAGTTGATAAATGAAATGTTCTTATCCATGTTGGGCTTTAATAGTTATACTTGGAAAGCATATCTAAATTCTTGAATTGTGAACGAGCTCAACATGATATCATTGAGTTACTTACTTACTGTCTCTTTTAAATCCTGAACTGTTATTGGTTATTCATATTGACCTCTTGCTATTTCTTTTGAGCTCGTCATTGCTTTCAAACAATGGTTAGTGTTGTTACTTATTGAGTAAATGGGGTCGGTTGTACCCATACTACTCTATGCAGTTCGTGTGCATATCTAGGTACTTCTGGACGGGTTGATTACTAAAGTTGTGTTAGTACTAGTTATTATTTGGGAAGTTGCGAGGAAGCTACTAGTCGTCCGCAGACTATGAAGTTCTCTCATTTATTTCTGTTATTACTGTTCTGTTGTTTAGACAGTGTATTAAGGATTTTTCCTTATATTTTCATAATTAGTAGTGCTCATATACTCGTTGACACCAGATCATTAGGATGGTTGTAACAACATTGTTGTTGTTTTCTTCAGTTATTTCATGGTATTTCCGCTATTGAGTTTATTAAACCATGTTTATTCAAATTCGTTGTAATTGTGAGAATGTTGTCTTGCCTAGCAAGTAGTGTTAGGTGTCATTGCAGCTTTGGTGGGATTTGGGTCGTGACATTGGTGAAGAGAGTCTTGTTTAAAAAAAGATTCGATAGTGTGAAGACTTTATGCGTATCTACACCGAGAATGATCCTTGATATCAACTCTTTGACCAATAAAACGTGAGAACAGATTGGATGAAGAAAATTATTTTAAAAAATTTCTCAAAAATCTCCACCCTAGAAGAAGAAAAAGAGATTTTCTTCTAATACTATTTCTTACTTGGCTTTGTTTTGCACTCTTAATTTCACAAAATGATTTTCTTCTTAAGAATTAGTACGAAAAAATTTCTCCATCACCCTTTATATAGAATCACCTATAAACCCTTTTCCTATTTGGCTGAGGTAATTTTTACTTAGGATAAAAGTATATTCCAAAAATAAACTTGTCACGACCACCAAACCTAAGCTGGTTGTGATGGCGCCTTTCATTGAACTAGGCTAGCCAACAATTGCATACAGACATAATTTTTTCATAATTTCAACAAAACAAACCAAACAATTAGTCTAACTACTACCCCCAAAATCAAGAGTCAACACGTCATGAGCATTTACGAGTAGTACAAAATAACCCTGATGTCATAATACATCAAGTCTCGGAATGAGGAACTAAGTACAACATAAGAAATGGGAAAATAGATGATGTGGACGCTGAATAGCTACCTCGAAGTCCCAACTCCGACTCCACAAGAAAGAAGAAAACGGGCGCTCGGTACCAGCACTTGTATCTGTACAAAGGGGTGCAGGGAGTAATGTGAGTACGCCAACTCAGTAGTAATGAAAATAAATCAAGTCTGAGCAGTAAGAACACATATGATCAAATCATCAATTCACAATAAGCAAAGTCTTTCTTTCTAACAGTGTATAAATTAAATCAACATGCTTTAAAATCCAACTTCAGTAAAAATCTTTTGAAAAGTGTGATTTCCAACAATTTCAGAAAAATGCCCAATAGTTTAGTGAAAATTGAAATAAATCATAAATAGCCACTCGGGCCAAAACATGTATCATAAAACGCCCCTCGGGAAAATCATCATGCATAAGCAGTCGTTCATCATGCCTCACAATCACTCAGTATCAGCCCATCGGGCATCCTCACTGTAACTCATGCCTCCTAATCACTCGTGACTCGGCACTCGCACTCAGTAGGTATCTGTGCTCACTGGGGTATGTACACACTCCAGAGGGGCTCCTTCAGCCCAAGCACTAATATCAAGCCATCTCGTGGCATATTATATCCTCATAATCAGACCCTCGGCCTCACTCGGTCGGAAACTCTCAAAAAGCCACTTGGGCTGTTAGTAAAACGAGGTACTCGACCCAAAATCATCATTTTATATCTCAAAATAGTGTAAATAAGGTTGAGTTTCGAAATAAGTTAAACATAATATGATTGAGTGTAAATCATAATCAACACAGTGAGCAATAACAGTAAAATCCCCCAAGGGGTCTAAACAGGTCAGCACAAGGCCCCAGACATGGCTTACAACCCAAATACAACAATAGTCTGAAAACACCATTTAACATATGTATTTAAAAGTAAATACGCAACTGAATAGTTTCCGTGGGAAGGACCAAGTCAAAATCCCCAATCACTGAACGCCACACACTCATCATTTGACATGTGCGCCATTCCAAAAATAGTGAGAAAATACGAAGTCCGCAGTTTCATACCCTCAGGACAAGATTTACCGTTATTACTTACCTCAAATGATCCCAAATACGAATCTGTTATGCTCTTGCCTCTCGAATCTGCTCCCAAATGCTACGAGTCTATCAAAATCAAATTAATATCATCAAAATAGGCTATGATACGGAACCCATTAAAAAATAATCAAAATTAGGCACAATTCCCAAAATTGGCCAAACCCGACCCCCGGTCCCACATCTCGGAATCCTATAAAAATTGAATCACAAGAATCTTCATCCTTTCCCGAGTCTATATATATAAAATTTATCAAAATTCGACTACAATTTCCCCTTCAATTACTCAAATAAAGTTTCCAATTATCGAAGCCCTAACCCCAATTTACACACTGATTTTTCCCTTAATTTGACCATATGTCAGTCCAAAAATTAGATAGAAACGAGTTTTAGGTTCAAGAATCTTACCTCAACGAAGCTCCCTTGAATTCACCCTTCAAAACCCTCTCTCCAAGCTCAATCCCGGATGAAAATATTGAAGAAATGGCTAAAAATAGCGAAAGGCTGGAATTTATACCATCCTGTCCACTGGTTCCGCACCTGCGGCCATTTACGCGCACCTGCGGTCCCAGGCGCGCACCTGCGGAAAACACTTAGAATCCCAGCCTCTGCACCTGCGCTCAAACTTCCACGTCAGCGGCTTCGCAGGTGCAGAAAAACCTCGCACCTGCGAAACTTCTCCAACCCACAATAATCTGCACCTGCGACAAGTCGTCCGCTTCTACCGGCCCGCATCTACGGTCCCCTATCGGCAGGGGCGGTAACATCAGCAACATCAGCTGCTATTTTCCAACTTAAAATCCCCCGATGGCTATCAAAGTCAACCCGAATCCCCTCGAGACCCTAACCAAAAATACAAACAAGTCATAAATGATCACCCGGACTTAGTTGAACCCTCGGAACACCCGAAACAATGCTAAAATACCAAGATCACATCAGATTCAAGCCTATGAACTTAGAGATTTCTAAATTTCTCCAATGATGCCAAAACCAAGAGAAACACGCCCAAATGACCTGAAAATTTACACACACGTCCAAAATGACACTACGAACCTGCTCCAACTCTCGGAATTCCATTCCGACCCAGATAGCCTATTTTCCACTGCTGACCGGTAATCGCCAAAAACTGACTGTCGCTAATTCAAGCCTAATTCTACACCGGACTTCAAAACCACATTCTGAACACACTCCTAAGTCCCAAGTCACCTAACGAAGCTAGTTGAACCATAAAATCTACATTTCGATGTCGTTTACCAATAAGTCAACACCCAGCTGACTTTTCCAACTATTAAGCCAATTTAAGAGACTAAGAGTCTCAGTTCTCACCACGACCATCCCGAACCTGAACCAAGTGACCAACACATCATAATTAGGTTAACTAGCACATAACAAAGCTGAAACACGGGAAATGGGGCTAATATCACGGAACGACCGGCCAGGTCGTTACATCCTCCCCCTCTTAAACAAACGTTCGTCCTCAAACGGGTCTAGAAGCATACTTGGAATCTCAAATAAGAGAGGATATCTGCTCCACATCTCCCGCTCGGTCTCCCAGGTGGCATTCTCCATCGGCTGTCCTCTCCACTAAACCTTCACCAAAGTTATATCCTTAGACCTCAACTTTCTGACCTGACGACCCAAAATAGCCACTAGCTCTACCTCATATGACATATCACCTTCGAGCTAAGCCCTATTGAAGTCCAAAACATGACATGGGTCACAACCTTACTTCCGTAGCATCAAAAGATAGAACAGCGGATGAATACCCGATAAGCTAGGTGGCAAGGCAAGTCTATAAGCCACCTCTCCATCAAAACGCCCAATGAACCGGGGACTCATCTTTCCCCTCTTCCCGAATTTAATAACACCCTTCATGGGTGACACCTTCAGCAGTACCTTCTCTCCCTCCATGAAAATCACATCCCGAACCTTCCGATCCGCATAACTCTTCTACCTAGACTGCACCGTGCGAAGCCACTCCTGAATCAACTTCACTTTACTCAACGCATCCTGAACCAATTCTGTGCCCAAAAGCCTATCCTCGCTCGGCTCAAACCAACCAATCGGAGATCTACACCTCCTACCATATAAACCTCATACGGAGCCATCTGGATACTCGACTGATAACTATTATTATACGCAAACTCCGCGAGCGGTAGAAACTGGTCCTATGAACCCCCCGAAATCAATGACACACGCACATAACATGTCCTCAAGAATCTGAATAGTGCGCTCTGGCTTTCCGTGGGTCTGAGGATGAAACAATGTGCTCAAACTCAACCTGAGTACCTAACTCCCTCTGCACGGCCCTCCAAAACTTAGATGTGAACTAAGTACCTCTATCAGAAATTATAGAAATGGAACCCCATTCAATCAGACAATCTCCCTGATATAAATCTCAGCTAACCGCTCCAAAGAATAAGTAGTACCAATAGGAATGAAGTGCGCGGACTAGGTCATCTGATCCACAATAACCCATATAGCATCAAACCTCCTCGAAGTCTGTGGGGGTCCAACTACAAAGTCCATGGTAATCCGCTCCCACTCCCACTCTGGAATATCTAATCTCTGAAGTAATCCACATGGTCTCTGGTGCTCATACTTGCCCTGCTGACAGTTGAGAAATCGAGCCAAAAACTCAACAATATCCCTCTTCATCCGTCTCTACCAATAATGTTGTCTCAGATCCTGATATATCTTCGTGGCACCCGGATTGATGGAATACCGCAAACTATGGGCCTCAGCTAGAATCAACTCCCTACATCCTCATGACCCCATCATTAACAATAACCACATCCCTGGCATTACCCCGCCGGACCCTGTCCTGAAGAACGAGCAGTTATGGGCCATCATGCTGGCGTGCTCTAATCTGATCATAAAGAGAAGACTTGGAGGCTACACAAGCCAATACTCGTGGGGGCTCTGATAAGTTCAATCTCACCAACTGACCCGCTAAAGCCTGAACATCTTGTGCTAAAGGTCTCTCTACTGCAGGAAGGTAGGCTAGACTTCCCAAACTGTATCCTCTGTGGCTCAGGGCATCGGCCATTACATTGGCCTTCCCCGGATGATATACAATAGTGAGGTCATAATCCTTGAGAAGCTCAAGCCATCTCCTCTGATGCAAATTCAGATCCTTCTGCTTAAGCAGATGCTGCAAACTACGGTGATCAGTGAAAATCTCACAATGCACTCCATACAAATAATGACGCCAAACCTTCATGGCGTGGACAATGGCTACTAGCTCAAGATCCTGCACTGGATAATTCTTCTCGTGCACCTTCATTTGTATGGACGCGTAGGTAATCACCCTACCGTCCTGCATCAATACTTCTCTAAGGCCAACTCTCGAGGCATCATAATAAATTGTAAAAGGGCTAGAACCCGCAGGCAAAACCAACACCAGAGTTGTAGTCAAAGCTGACTTGAGCTTCTTAAAGCTCTCCCCACACTCCTCAATCTACCTGAACTGAGCACCCTTCTAGGTCAATCTGGTCATAGGTGTTGCAACAGATGAGAATCCCTCTACGAAACGGCGATAGTACCCTGCCAAACCAAGGAAACTGCGAATCTCGGTAGCTGATGATGGTCTAGGCCAGCTTTGCACCTCCTCTATCTTCCTGGGATCAACCCGAATACCCTCCTTGGACACCACATGCCCCAAGAAAGCTACTGAATCAAGCCAGAACTCACACTTCAATAATTTTGCATACAACTTCTTCTCGCTCAATTTCTAAAGCACAACACTCAAATGCTACTTGTGATCTTCCCGATATTGGGAATACACCAAGATGTCGTCAATAAATACGATGACGAAAGAATCCAGATAAGGCCGGAATACACTATGCATCAAGTGTATAAAGGGCATTGGGGTATTGGTCAACCTGAAAGACATAAACAGAAACTCATAATGACCATATCTAGTCCTGAAGGTAGTCATCGGGATAACGGGCCCTCGAATCTTCAACTGATGACAACCATAACGCAAGTCAATCTTGGAAAATACCCTGGCACCATGCAACTGATCAAACAAGTCAACTATACTAGGAAAGGGATACCGCTTCTTCACCATAACCTTGTTCACCTCCCGATAGTCAATATGCATACGCATAGAACCATCCTTCTTCTTCAAAAACAACACCGGAGCACCCCAAGGTGACACACTAGGCCGAATGAACCCCTTTTCTAGGAGTTCCTAAAGCTGCTCTTTTAGATCCTTCAACTCTGCTGGTGCTATACGATAAGGTGTAATAGAGATAGGCTAAGTGCTTGGCACCAGGTCAATACCAAAATTAATGTCCCTATCAGGTGGTATGCCTGGCAGGTCTGCATGAAACACATCCGGAAAATCACGGACCATAGGAACCGAATCAATAGCGGGAGTCATTCCACTAACACCGCTTAAAAAATCCAAATACGATAAACACCCATTTTCAACCATACGCTCAGCTTTCAGGTAAGAACCACCCTACTAGGCACATACTCAGAAGAACTTCTCCACATAACCCTCGGAATTCCTGGAATAGCTAAGGTCACGGTCTTAGCGTGACAATCAAGAATGGCAAGACACAGAGATAGCCAATCCATGCCCAATATCACATCAAAATAAACCATGCTGACTAAGAGTAGGTCCACTCGGGTCTCCAAACCCTCAATAGATATCACAAATGACCGATGCACACGGTCCACAATAATAGTATCGCCCATCGGAGTCGACACATGAACCGATGCAACTAGAGACTCACGGGGCATATCCAGAAAATGGGAAAAATATGAAGAAACATAGGAATTCGTAGAACCAGGGTAAAATAAAGCCAAAGAATCTCGGCGACGGACTGAGAAAATACATGTGATCACTGCATCGAAGACCATAGCATCTGACTTGGATGGAAGTGCATAGATACGAGCCTGGCCTCTATCTGCACGACCTCCCCCTCTAGGGCAGCTCCTGGTGGTCTGGCCCACATCCATAGTTGTCTGGGCGAGTGGTGAAGTAACTGGAGCCGAAGTCGAGGGCTGGCCCCTCTACTGAGAAGAACCACCAAAATGACGGGGATACTGCCTCCACATGTACCCAAACTCTCTGCACTCGAAACAGTCCTTGGAGCTGGAGACGGGGACTAAATGAAACCCCCGGCACCAGAATGGCCACTAGAAGAATCATGCATAGAGGAACCCTGAACTGATGGTGCTCGAGATGCGCTCTAGGCTGGAAAGGCACTGAACAAAGAACGGCCCAGCTGAGACCTACGAGGACCATACCCCGGAGATGAACCACTATAGGGTGGGCGGAATGGTTGAAGAGGCCTGAATAAACAACCTCTACCATGCTGAAATTGTCCTCTTGAAGGAGCACCACTAGAACTACAAGATCCACGAGGCCTCTTGGCCTTCCTCTCCTCTCGCTCTTGGCAGCGAACTGACTCAATATCTCGAGCAATATCAACAACCTGCTCGAAGGTAGCACCTGACACCATCTCCCTAGTCATCAAAAGGAGGATCTGATATGTGAGGACATCCACGAACCTCCCAATCCTCTCCCTATCAATAGGGACCAACTCGGTGGCATGGTGATCCAACTCTAAAAACTGCATCTCATATTGCGTTAATGATAGCTCCCCCTGACGCATCTGCTCGAACTGCCTGCACTACTCCTCCCTATGAGACTAGGGTATATACTTCTCCAAGAAAATAGTGGAGATCTGCTTCCAGGTGAAGGGTGCTGCACCAACAGGCCTAGGCCTCTCGAAGGACTCCTACCAAGTAAAAGCAGCCCCAGAAAACTCAAAAGTAGCAAACGAGACCCCACTAGTCTCCAGAACCCCAACAGTACGAAGCATCCTCTAACACTTATCCATAAAACCCTGGGAATCCTTGCCCTGAATACCACTGAATGATGGAGGCTGAAGTCTACTGAATCTCTCCAGCCTACGCTGCTCATCATCTGGATAGCTGGAACCACGAAGTCCTTAACTTGAGCAACCGGCTGGGTTGGAACTGCCCCCGGTGTCTGAAGGCCCTGAGTAACCGACTCAGGTGTCTGGGAAGCTGGAGTGTGAGTGTCTCCCCCGGCCTGAGAAGTAGCAGTAGCAGATACAACAACTGTCTGGGCAAGGCTAGTACATACTGTCATGATCTGAGCCAGGATCTCCTAAATATCCTGAATAACAATGGGCACTATCAGTGCCTGAGCCTGTCCTGCTGGAATATCTGCGGCTGGAACCTGATCCTCAATGGTAGGTGGACCCTTTGGTGCTACCCTAGCTGCTGCACGGGCTGGTCCCCTACCTCTACCACCGCCTCTACCGCGGCCTTGACCTCTCGGTGGTCTAGCTGGTGTCCGGTCACCCTGATCGGTGGCGCATGTCCTCACTATCTGTGAGAGAATGAAATAGTAGGAGTTTAGATTTCCAGAATCAATAAAATAGCACGACAAAATTCAAAAAGATGAGATTTTTCTTAAGGGTTTTGTAGCCTCTCGAAGATAAGTACATACGTGTCTGTACCGATCTGCAAGACTATACTAAACCTGCTCATGATCGTTGAGTCCTATGTAACCTAGTGCTCTGATACCAACTTGTCACGACCCCCAAACCTAAGCCGGCCGCGATGGCGCCTATCATGAAACTAGGCTAGCCAACAATCGTATACTAACATAATCTTTTCATCATTTCAACAAAACAAACCAAGCAATTAGTCCAACTTCTACTCCAAAAATCAAGAGTCAACACATCATGAGCATCTACGAGTAGTACTAAATAACCCTACTGTCATAATAAATCAAGTCTCAGAATGAGGAACTAAGTACAAAAGAAGAAATGATAAAAAGAGATGGTGTTGACGCTCAACACCTACCTCAAAGCCCCAACTCCGGCTCCACAAGAAGGAAGAAAACTAGCTCTTGGTACCATCACCTGTATCTGCACACAGGGGTGCAGGGAGTAATGTGAGTACCCCAACTCAGTAGTAATGAAAATAAATCTAGTCTGAGCAGTAAGAACACATAGGATAAAATCATCAATTCACAATAAGCACATTCTTTATTTCCAACAGTGTATACATTAAATCAACATTCTTTAAAAGACAACTTCAGTAAAAATCCTTAAAAAGTGTGATTTCAAACAATTTCAGAATAATACCCAATAGTTTAGTGAAAAATGAAATAAATCATAAATAGCCACTCGGGCCAAAAAAAGTATCATATACTGCCCCTCGGAAAAATCATCAAGCAGAATCAGTCGCTCAGCATGCCTCACAATTACTCAGTATCAGCCCCTCGGGCATCCTCACTATCACCCATGCCTCCCAATTACTCACCATTCAGAACTCGTCACTCGCACTCCATAGGTACCTGCGCTCTCTAGGGGTGTGTATAGACTCCAGAGGGGCTCCTTCAGCCCAAGGGCTAATATCAAGCCATCTCGTGGCATATCATATCCTCACAATCAGTCCCTCGGCCTCACTTAGTCAGAAACTCTAAAAAAGCCACTAGGGTTGTTAGTAAAACAGGGTACTCGACCCAAAATCATCATAGTATATCTCAAAATAGTGTAAAATCAGTTAACCATAATATGACTGAGTGTAAATCATAATTAACACAGTGAGGAATAGTGGTAAAAGCCCACAAGGTCTAAACAGGTCGGCAAAAGGCCCCAAACATGGATTACAACCCAAATATAACAATAGTCTGAAAATACGATTTAACATATGATTTAAAAGTAAATCCCCAACAACGGGAAGGACAAAATCCAAATCCCCAACCAGTGAACGCCACACACTTGTCATTCGGTATATGCGCCACTCCAAAAATAGTGAGAAAATACGAATTACAGGTTTCATACCCTCATGACAAGACTTGCCGTCATTACTTACCTTAACCGGCCGAAATACGAATCCACGATGCTCTTGCCTCTCGAATCGGCTCCCAAATGCTCTGAATACATCAAAATCTGATTAATATCATCAAAATATGCTAGGGACACGACACCCATTCGAAAATGATCAAAATTAGGCACAATTCCCAAAATTGGCCAAACCCGACCCCCGGGACCACATCTCCGAATTCTATCAAAATTGCATCACAATAATCCTCATCCTTTGCCGAGTCTATACATAAAAAATGCATCAAAATCCGACCACAATTGCCCCTTTAATTACTCAATCAAAGTTTGCAATTATCCAAGCCCTAACCCCCAATTTACACACTGATTTTTCCCTTTATTTCACCCTCTTTCAGTCCAAAACTCACATAGAAACGAGTTTTAGGTTCAAGAATCTTACCTCAACGAAGCTCCCTTGAATTCTCCCTTCAAAACCCTCTCTCCAAGATCATTCTCGGATGAAAATGTTGAAGAAATGCTAAAAATTGCAAAGGCTGGAATTTATACCCTCCTGTCCAGAGTTTCCGCACATGCGGCCACTTTCGCGCACCTGCGTGTCACGCCCCAAAAGTGAGGGACGAGATCGGCATACAACCGGATGAACTCGGTCAAACGGAGATGCTATGCGATCGCATTCGTACTATGCGGTCCACATTTCTGTGGCATAAATCGCCCTCAAATGGGCCAAAATGGGAACTGGACTACCCAGGTATGCGACCAGTATGAGGTCCGCATACGTGTTATGCGATCGCATAGTACGTCACATAACCTCCTTCACAAAAATATAGGTGTAAGGATGCGACAGCTATGCGGTCTGCATTCCTAAAATGCGATCGCATATTGGGCCACATAGCTGTCCTCAAATTTGACAGCTGGCTGTCCCGGTATGCGACCATTATGAGGTCCTCATACCTGATCTGCAATCGCATAGTGCACCACAAATCTGCGCAACTCTGGAAAATTTTTTCTTTTAAGTCCCGGGGTACTTTTTACTCCATAAAGGGTCCATTTTAAGATTTACTATGGATATGACAATATGGAGACCTACCCGGGCATTGTTTTTAGTCAAGAAAATTTGCGGATCGTTACACTGCAGTCCCAGGTGCACAGCTACGCAAAACACTTAAGCTTAGCCTCCGCACCTGCGCTCAAACTTCCGCATCTGCGGCTTCGCAGGTGCGGTAAAAACCTCGCACCTGCAGAACTCCTCCAACTCACAATAATCCGTACCTGAGACGAGTGTTCGCTTATGCGAGCCCGCACCTACGGTCCCCTATCCGCAGGTGCCGTAACACAAGCACCAGCAGCATCAGCTGCTATTTTCAAACTTAAAATTTGCTGATGGATATTCGAAATCAAAAATACAAACAAGTTGGAGGATTTCTGCAGGTGCGAAGTAATAAATGATCACCCGGACTTAGTCGAACCCTCGGAACAGCCGAAACAACGCTAAAACCCCAAGATCACATCGGATTGAAGCCTATGAACTTAGCAATTTTTAAATTTCCCGAATGCTGCCGAAACCAACCAAAACACCTCCGAGTGACCTAAAAATTTACACACATGTCCAAAATGACACTATGAACCTGCTCCAACACTCGAAATTCCATTCCGGCCCTGATAGCCAATTTTGCACTGCCGACCAAAAATCGCCAAAAACTTACTTTCGCCAATTCAAGCCTAATTCTACACCGGACTTCAGAACCACATTCCGAACACACTCCTAAGTCCCAAATCACCTAACAAAGCTATCCGGGCAATAAAATCTAAATTCTGAGGTTGTTTACCAATAAGTCAATTCCCATTTGACTTTTCTAACTATTAAGCCAATTTAAGAGACTATGTGTCTCAGTTTTCACCACGACCACCCCGAACCCGAACCAACCGACCCAACACTTAATAATTAGGTTAACTAGCACATAACAAAGCTGAAACAGGGGAAACGGGGCTAATCTCATGGAACGACCAACCGGGTCGTTAAAAAACTTTATGGATTATTCAAAAAGAAAAATTGAATTTGAGTATTGTAGCCCTGTTCCTCTATGTTTATTTCTAAGGATAAAGTTATATATATAACAAACATATTCTTAAAAATAATTTTTCTAAGGATAAAAGTTATATATATATATAACAACCCGCCCAGTCGTTTTCAGTATTATAGCCTCGTTCATCTGTTTTTATTTTATGTGACTTGCCGAGGTTGTTGTTTGATTTCAGGTGATTTTTAGGGCTAATTGAGATACTTAGTTTCATAGTTGGAAGCTTAAGTTGGAAGAGTTGACCGGAGTTTGTCTTTTGTGTAGACGACTCCGGAATAGAGTTTTGATGGTTATGATAGCTTCATTTGGTTATTTTTGACTTAGGAATATTTACAGATGTTGATTTGTAGGTTCTTATGTTTATTTGGTATGTTTTGGAGAAAGTTAGAATGTTGAAGGTTTGAAATTTTATAGTTTTGACGGAGGGTTGACTTTATATCCTGTTTGGATAATGGCTTTCACAGTTTGTATAGGTGTGTAGTGTAATTTGGTACTTGAAATTATTGGGCATTAGTTTTATAATTTGAATATTTATTAGTTCGTTAGGCTTGAATTGGAATGCAATTCATAGGTTTGATGTTCTTTGGTGTGATTTAGGCCCTCCAGTATGTTTGTGTTCTGTTTTGGGACTTGATGGTATATTAAGATAGGTTCTCGGGGGCCCTGAGTGTGTATCAGGCTGAGTTCGGGTTTATTGGAGATTTTGATGTAATTGCTGAACTTTTGACGTCGGGTGCTTTCGCACCTATGCAATTTGGGCCACAAGTGCGGTGCTGGAGAGCCACTTGCATTGCCGCATATGCGAGTTTGGGCTTAGGAAGCTCAGTCCGTATATGTGGACAATAGTCTGCAGGTGCACAATCGTAGAAGTGGCGATTGGTTTGCCGAACAAGAATTTTGGTAAGTGTTGAGGGACCGCAAGTGCGATTGATAGCGCGTTGAAGTAGACACGTAGGTACGCCTTTGGGTACATAGAAGCAAAAGCGAAGATGCGTCGTATGGTCTGCCGAAGAGGAAGTTACTGAGTCTTTAGTGAAGCCACTTCCGCATCGGAATGCCTAGGCAGAAATTTTCTTGATCAAGGGTTTTGTTTCATTTCCCTCTTTGTGAGTTAGAAAGCCTGGTTTTGGGCGATTTTAGAGGGGATATTCAAGGTTTGGATCAGGTTAAGTGTTTTTGACTCGGATTTATTCATTATTCATGATTCCATCTTTGTTTTTATCCTTTAATTAGTTATTTAAGCTGGCAAAATTGGGGATTTTTGAAAAACATTCCTAAACAATAAATTGAGGATTTGAAGCTTGATTTGAGGTCGGAATTGAATAATTTGATATGGTTGGATTCTTATGGGAATGAATGTTTAGAAGTTGTAAGTTAGGTCGGGTAGTGAGGTGTGGTCCCGAAGTTGACTTTTTGATTTTCATTAAATATTAAAATATTGTTATACAAAAGTGCTTCCAGTGGCTTTAATTTATGATATTAAGTGTTTATTTGGATTGGTATTGTTTCTAGGTGAGGAAGAGAGAAAAGAACGAAGGTTGTTGTCGTGCCTCGTTTGCATTTATTATCATATACTTAGAGATTTGAGAGTAAAAGCACAAAGGGTTATGCCATGTCAGAGAGTAAACGCACGATGTGTGATGTTGTGTCATTTCACTTATGGTATTATTACACGGTGAGGACAAGAGTAAGAGCACGAAGGATGATGCCATACTATTTTCATATCATTTCCTTATTTGATTTCTAGTTCTGGTGATTTACTTGCTTATATTGTTGTTTATTTTGTAAGATGTTATTTTGTGATTTCGTACTTGCTATTTTTCTGATATTTTCCCTTTCACGTGTCCCCTCCCAATTAACATTTAATCGTTCTTCTTGTTATTTTGCTGCTTTATATATACTTTTACAAGGTTTTTATGTATGTGCCTTGTAATAGCCTCGTCACTACCTCTTTTAGGTTAGTCTTGACACTTACGGAGTACATTAGGTCGGTTGTACTCAAACTACACGTTTGAACTTCTTGTGTATATAGTAGTATTGGTCCTAGAGTTTCTTAGAGGTACGTCGGCTCGGATCTCATTCGCTTGGGAAACTTGAGGTGGATCTATTGCCGATCGCAGACCTTGGAGTCCCCTTCAATTTCCTATCTTTACTTTTTATCTCCTTTGAGCTGTTGTTTTTATTTGAAACATTACTTGTATACTTCTAGTTGCTCATGTAATTGTGACTCCGAATTTATGTGAGTAGTTAGCATCGTGCTACTTTCATTTACTGCGTTGAATTTCAAATTTCTTTCTCTTGAAATGTCATATATAAAATTAACTGTTAAAAATTGGTTAATTTCTTATTAATGTTAGCTTGCATAGAAAGTGGATGTTAGGTGCCATCACGGTCCCGAGGTTGGAAATTAGGAGTCCTGATAAGTTGGTATTAGAGCACTAAGTTGCTTAGGTTTCACGAGGCATGAGCAAGCTTAGTAGATTCTAGGGAATCAGTATAGAGATGTATGTACGTATCTTCTAGATGCTATGGAGTTTTAGGAAAAAAATTTCACTTCCTTGTTTCCCTATAGTGCGATTTTATTCTATCATTGATGTTTGAATCATTCCATTATTGTTCTCTTGCAGATGGTGAGAGCACGCATATCTTCTACAGTCGGGCGGGAGCTAGAGCCTGTTATTATAACCACTACTAGGGATAGGGGTAGGGGCTGAGGCCGAGGTCGAGCCAAAGTTCCAGACATAGGCAAAGCTCAGCCTAGAGCTCGTGCAGCAGAACCCAATGTAGAGCCTCAGATTGATCATGAGGAGGAAATCCTAGGTCATACTGCACCAACCAGACCAACTCAGGCCCCGAAAGGATTTATAGCCACTCCCGTGCTTCGGGACTCTCTAGTCCGTTTATTGAGCCTTATAGAGAATGTGGATCACACTCCGAAGCAAATGTCTCCCATATCTCAAACTCCAACAGTCCATCCAGTTAGGGTAGTTCAGCCTCTTATTGGTACACAAACTGAGGAAAGGCCCGCGATATTTTTTGAGGGATTAGTTTTTGCTTCTTTCTCTGAAGAAGATCACTCCTTTCACTCCTAGAGACGAGTACCGCCTGTAGTTCGAGCGCATTATGCATGGTATCATGAGTTTTATCTAGTATGAGACCTGATTTGTGGACCTAGCTCGCCATGCATTAATCTTACTCCCTACTGAGAGGGAGAGAGTGAGGAGATCATTGATGGACGTACTTTCGGTATTAGGTTACAGATGGCCAAGGAGACTGAAGATGATGTTTTTTCAGAGGGCCTTGGTAGATGGATCAAGATGATTCGTGGTTATAGTAGGGAGGCACTATCTTAAAAGAGGCCTTGTCATTATGGTAGATTCAGTGGGGATCTCGTCCGGAGGAAAGGGTTCATTTGGTAGGGGCTATCCTCCCAGACCATTTCATTCAGTGCTTCAGGCATCCCACCGTGCTTCGTGTAGTCGTGGTCATTATGTGTCTCATCCTGAGCAGCTAGCCTACATTGCACCATCAACTCCTACTATTGCACCTCTGATCTAGAGTTATCAGGGTTGTTATCTATGGTAACAGGGCCAGTTCCAGGGTTAGCACTCACAGCAGCCGAGGGCTTGTTATAATTATATAGATACAAGGCACGTTGCTAGATTTTGCCCAAGGTCATATGGTAGCATGCCACAACTGAGTTCTTGTACCAGGGTTCAACCACCGGTTGCTCCACAACCCTCTCTGCCAACTAGAGGCGGGGGTCAGGTTGCTAGAGGAGAAGGTCAGGGTATTAGAGGTGGAGGTCAGGCCATTAAAGGCGGAGGTTAGGAAGATAGAGGCCGTCCGAGAGGCAGAGGTTATAGTAGTGGGGCCTAACCCTATTTTATGCATTTATAGCATGACCTGAGGTAATGTAATCTAACACCAGCATCACATGTATTGTTCCAGTTACATAGAGATGGGTCGGTTCTATTTGATTCAATCTATACTAATTCCTACGTGTCATCCTATTTTGCTTCATATCTGGTTAAGCCTCGTGCTTCTTTGAGTGCTTTTGTATACCACGCTTGTGGGGGATTCTATTATTGTAGATCGTGTTTATTGTTTGTGTGTGATTTCTATCGGGAGCCTTGAGACTAGTGTAGATATCTTACGATATGGTGAACTTTGATGTTATTTTAGGCTTCGATTGGCTGTCACCATATCACGCTATATTGGATTGTCACGCTAAGACGATGACCTTAACCATGCCGGGGTTGCCTCCATTAGAGTGGTGAGGGACTCTTGGCTATTCTACTATTAGGGTTATTTCTATGTGAAGGCTCGACATATGGTTTAGAAGGGATGTCTAGCATATTTGGCGTATATTCATGATCCTAGTACATAGGTTCCTTCTATGGATTCAGTACCAGTCGTGCCGGAGCTTCCAAAGGTGTTTCCTGCAGATTTTCTAGGGATGCCACCTAACGGAGATATCAACTTCTGTATTTACTTGGCTTTGGACACTCAACCAATTTCTATTCCACCATACTGTATGGCCCTAGATGAGTTGAAGGAACTGAAGGAGCAGTTGTAGGATTTGCTTGATAATGGATTCATTAGACCTAGTGTCTCGCCCTAGTGTGCACTAGTGTTTTTTGTGGAGAATAAGGATGGTGCAATGAGAATATGTATTGATTGTCGGGAGTTTAACAAAGTAACTATCAAGAACAAGTATCCTTTGTCGAGGAGTGATGACTTATTTGAACAACTTCAAGGTACCAAAGTGTTTCGAAGATTTATTTCAGATCTAGCTACCATCAGTTTAAGATTTGGGCATTGGATGTCCCTAAGACATCTTTTCGGACTCAGTATGGGCATTATGAGTTCCTAGTGATGTCATTTAGCTTGAAAAATGCCTGAGCATCATTTAAGGATTTGATAAATCAGGTAATCAAGCCCTATTTGGTTTCTTTTGTCATTGTCTTTCCTCTAAGCATGCGGTTGGCCTCTATAAATACTCCTTACCCTGTACCTCTCATTTCATTACTTCTTCTAACCTTTTTTAAAAAGATCTCTCATTGTTTCTTTCTTGTACCCTTTTCCTGATCAACTCTCCCTCGTTTCTCCTGAAATCCTTCATCAAGAATGACGAAGGCCTCTGAACCTATTCCACGAAGTGATAAAGCGTCCCTTTATCCATGTTGCTCTAAGGGTAAAGCAACATTACCCCCAAGTCTCGAGGAATGCATCCCACGCCCTGCGAAATAACCTTTGATTTCAAGGTCGATAAACCTTCCTTTGAAGACGGGACGATATGGGCCCATATCCCGGTATATCAGCATACTAACAGATGTCGAGAAGGTGAAGGCCGACTTCCACTGGGAAGATGCGGTTCAAGTGGAAATTCCCTCTCGTGAAGAGGACATAACAACCCACAAATCCTACTTCCTTAGTATATACACCTATCTATGTCACGTCCCAAAGTCGAGGGACACGACCGGTGCTCAACCGGGTGGCCCTAGTCAAGCGGACCTGGAGTTGCCTCACCTATCCCACGCATTACATCGTGTTCCTAACATACCTTATTTATGTGAAACAGTGAGATAAGCTTAAAAGTTTGTTATCACCGCAATAAATCCATTTTTTCTCATTTTAGATTATTATACTAGATTTACCAAAACATACATAATCGATACAACACTTCCCAATACGGACAACAATTACGAGAAAATAAGACCATTGCACAAAATATGTATATACACCCACATAATGTCTACGGAGCCTCTAAGAGTACTATGAGTTATACAATACTTGCCGGTAACAAGGCCCCGCCTATACCTTACAATACATAACATACTCAAAAAGGAGATGGCATGAACTACCCATGGCCCCGAGAGGAAGCGGGGCTCACCAGTACAGCTGAAAAAGATGAGGATAAGGCACCACTAATGGCGAGCTGAGCTACCTGCTATGGACCCACCTACATCTATATAAAATATCTAGCGCCCTCGGCAAAAGGGACGTTAGTACTGTGGAATAGTACTAGTATGTATGAACACATTTTACCCTAAGTATGAACAGCAATGCACATATAAGAGACAATAATAGAATTAGCAAGCATTGCACATAAACATAAACAATCAAAATTACAAGTTCCACAGATTCCCCTTTTTCCTTTCCAACAACACCATATTCAAGAATTTCATAGATTCTTCATTTCAATAGTGATAATGAACACATTCCATCCTTGTTACCTTGGCCACCCTTATTACCTCACCCACCCTTATTTCTTCGTGTTGCGGCGCGCAACCCGATCCCACCAGACAATCATATTTCACATCAACATTTTCAATTCACAATTCAATCACAGAGAATTTCATCATAAGGACACAATCTCAGTACAACCAATCACCCATACGATATCAAGTCACAACAGATCATTGCCAAATACAACGAGTCAAAATAAGACGTTTTTATAATGAGTGTAGTATGACTGAATCAACCACAATTCATGTTTATCATATCATTTCACAGCTCTTAGCACTTAGTCATATTCATATACTTGGGTTTGTTACCAATTTTTCATACCGGCATATTAGGGTACTTGACCAACCTTACACTTGGCAAAACATTCACAAGTAAATCACCTTTTCACAATTCCGAATAGAAAAATACATGAATTTCAGCTAGACGGTCAGAGAGTAGGACATCATGCCTCAACATATTTAGTATACCCAATTTGCACATACTTAGACAATTAACACGTAGCGACTGTTTCGGCACTTATCCCAAGTAAAATCAAACAATACACAAATAAGAGACACTAATAAAACAAATCAGTAAATGCATGTGGAAAGAAACAACAAAAATCGACAAGTTTCACAATCTCTCCTTTTCCCATTTCAACATCACCATATTCAAGAGTTTCATATATTTTCATTTCAATAGTGATAATTGTCACATTCCATCCTTATTACCTCGGCCACCCCTATTACCTCACCCACCCTTATTTCTTCGTGTTGCAGCGCGCAACCCGATCCCACCAGACAATCACATTTCATAACAACAACCACGAACAATTAAATCACAAGAATTATTCATTTCATGAAACACAAGTTCATATAAATAATTCGCCATTTGAGCTTAAGGCACATTGACTCTCACCAAGGGTAATTCGTGTGCACGGTGTTTCCATAATCGTTCAACTCATTTACATCATTTCACAACACCCTTTTTCATTACTTCCACACACGGTTTTTAGCCATTATATACATTCCCACACTTGGGCACATTAACACTGTTTCATTCATTAACACATACTTTCATATCGATACCCTCGAGCATTTACGAGCTTTGCACATAATAAGATAGGCACGTCAAAACACCTTTCATAATCTCATATAGCACAGTAATATGGCAATCAACTAGGACAATCAGAGAATAGAATCTTACGTCTCAACACGTTTGAATAATCAATTCACATGTTTTAAAACAAGGTACACATACCGTAGCTAGGACCCAATAAGAGGATTCTACAAAGGTTAAAGTTAGCCATACATACCTGGGGTCGAAATTCCTTTTTAACTTTTACTCACGAATCACTGAACCGATTAGTATCGTCAATCTAGTTCACAATTAAACATAATCAACTCAGAATTGGAAATCATGCATACAATTCGAACTCTATTAAGCATTTTATCGAACGTTGGGCGACCCCATTAGATTGCCACCCCTTCTATGTGAATTTTACCCCAACCCTCTTCTATTCTTGCTAGATTAAGAATTTTTACTCACGTGCATGCATGGGTTTGACCTCCATTTTCAAGAACCATCCTATGTGTATTATTCCTAATTAAAATCTGAGAACTTTGGGGGAAAATGGGGTGAAGACTTACCTCTTTGAGTGAGGAATATAACACTAACTCGATAGATTCCAGGCTGGAGAGACTTTGAAGAATCAATTTTTTTTTTATGAAGAAAAACATTCTCTCTCAAGAATCCCTATCTCCCTTCTCTCTATTTTTCTCAGAAATCAGTTAAAAATGAAGGGGAGGGTTTTTTAATGAACTGGGTCGGGTTTTAAAAATTAGAAAAATAGGAGCCCGACACAAGAATGCCGTCTGGAATGCAATCACATTCCTGACATGCGGTCCACAGAGTCGACAACAAAATGGCCCTCTAGGTGGGAAAAAATCGAAAACAATCTGCCCAGGTATGCGACCACTATGCGGTCCGCATACATGTTATGCGATCGAATAGTGCGTCGCATAACCTCTCTCCCAAAAATCAAAGGGCAACAATGCGACAGCCATGCATTCCGCAGAATCGAAATGCGGTCGCATATTGGACCGCATAACTGTTCTCAAATGGGGCAGTGATCTGCCCGTGTATGCGACCATTATGAGGTCCGCATACACGTTATGCTATGCATAGTGCGTCGCATAACGCCTACATCCTGGAAAATTTTATTCTTTAATTCCCAGGTTACTTTTTACTCATATTATGTCCATTTTAAAAATTTTCACAGTAAAAACAACTCGGGGACTCATTCTGGCATTATTTTAAACAAGAAAGTTTTACGGGTCTTTACATCCTTCAGAAAATTTCGCCAGAGTTTCCTTTGTAATTAGGCCTATCTACCTGACAGAGAGTCACCCAAAACCACCCTAAAAACTCATCAATAACTCGACAAAGCATCACATTGTATATACCCATAACACTAATTCTCAACATCACAAGAGCTATATTAGCATAATGACACCTGAACATGGATTGCACGGTTTCAGATCCGCCTACAAGGTACCTTTCAAGTCAAAACTAAGTGATATACAACCAAGCGAAATCATTTTCCTTCCACGACACTTTCGGCCTTCAAGGTGGCCTCCTCGACTTACAAGCTTTGCCATAACTCTTTCACGGAAGCAAATCTCAACCTCAAAACTTATCTAACAAGGATGGCAGGTAGATACCTCGCGTAAACTAATTACCCATTAACTTCACCTTCAATAATCTACACCAAAATGATATACACAGGATCTTTCAACTACCTTCTTAGACATAGACATAAGAAAACACAAACACATGAGAAACATCAAACTCCTAGTGCAACCTAATGGGAAATGCGTTTATGTACCCTTCATTATCAATTCACATAACATCCTCAAGGAAAATTTTGAGGATTACAGCTTACTCTAAACATCTAAATTCACTCGTGCTCATCCGAGCTTGTAACATCATATCAACACCGAATCGCAGTCTTTATCTTTAACTTTTAGTCCCTATGATGCTCACTGCACCTATCATGCCGCTATACAAGATTACAAGAACTCATCATAACTCCTGAACCACTAATAAAGTAAACACTTCCTTGGCTAGAAAACCTTTCGCTCAGCTCATTTCAGAAGAACCAATGCAACAGGCAACTGAACGCTCAAATTGCAGAAAATACAAACCTCAAGAAGTGATCTAAACTGCCATAACTCATTCGGAGTTCATTTACACAATAAATCCATTCGAATCAAATACCTCCCAAATCAACCAGGTTGCGGTGGCGCTCAAGCCCAAGTCTACAACCACAAACTAACTTCATGCTAGAAAAATTGATCGTTGCCATGATCATACTGATTCAACCATTACCAACCAACCCAACTTCTTCCAATTTATTCTCGACATGCCTTAGAAATAATAATAGCTCCATCCAAAACATAACGAACCCCCACAACACTCATTCTGAGTGACCCAATCCACGAAATCGCGTCGTCTCAATACCCATCAACCATCTCATATTCTCCTTACGTGCAAAATAGCATCACCAACCAGTACACCCATTCCGCAAGACCTTCTGCGAATCCGAAGCTCTTTCTTCCCTTCTTCCAATACTGCATTGCATACCCAATGATAACATAAATCATTCCATGTCCTTAGGCACTACACTTAAATTCTTGAACCCACTATGACCATTATTGAGAGTCACCCACCCTAACTTGGCCCCGAATATAAGCCATACTCTACTGCGTTGTTAGCACGAGAACACCCTATCAAAGAAGCACCCGAATCCATAAGGCCAAATATAGCACGCACTCCTCAAATCGTTTGCTCGAATTACCGCTAA
This sequence comes from Nicotiana knightiana, assembly GCA_005239525.1. Taxonomy (NCBI): domain Eukaryota; kingdom Viridiplantae; phylum Streptophyta; class Magnoliopsida; order Solanales; family Solanaceae; genus Nicotiana; species Nicotiana knightiana. Next base: position 90,135 of record ML392396.1, read on the forward strand.
AACACGGATCACCAGAAACTGAACAAGTAGACAACCATGTGAGCTTGAAGCTACGAGTACATAACCTTAGAGCCTACCAAGATTCCTCCTCCTCAATTACCATGGCCCTGCACAGCTAACCACCAAATTTCTCGAAATATTTCTTTTAAACATTTCATGGACATTCTGAGTCACTAGCCACGTTCACGTATTCGACCTCTTAGCATATAGCCAGTACGGTTCTTCGTAGAAGCTTTATCAACACCACGAAACCGCTAACCTTCTTACAGCAGATAACCTAGCTACGGAAATTCCATTTATACGTCTTCCAACGACGCTGCACTGGGTGCAATTACTACAAAATCAATAAACCTCTGAGCCCGTGCTCGTTCACCAACTGTATAAGTCCGTTCATTCCCCATTGACATCAACTAAAAGTGCGACAATATATTCCAGTTCGAAGTCATGTTGCATTCCCCTACATATCAAGAAAACTCCTTTCTGTCATATCAAATATTCCTCAGTATAGTAGCTAAACATGATTGTATACCTTAATTGAATTCACACTATGCACCACATAATTTACATGACCATAATAACATCTTATGACAACAATAGTCGTAATTTCACAAATCTAATGCCAATAGTTCACCTCGTGACGCATGTAAGTCCTATACCAACTCTTGCAATCCTGCCATGACAGAAGAGATCTTAGAACTTCATAACCACCTATCGAATAACAAATCATTGAGTCTCTCCTCCTGAAAAGAACCATTACCTCAATCTGAACTAAATAACGATATTTTCTCTTTAATATTCCTTATATAAATCGAATCGCACTGATCCCATGCTCAATAATCTTGATTCACACAGTAGAAGCTGCCCCGATAATAAGTCATGACAAACACTATCTAAGATTTCATACGACGACATCATTGCGTCAACAAGCTACAATTTGAATATCACACATACAGAAGAACGAACTATGGAAAAGAACTATCATGCCCGTGTGACAAATAAAACGACAATCAAATACGATGAGCGTTTCTCAAAGGCAAGAAGTAGGACACACAAAATAAATCTCACGGGTCGTTCTTAACATCTCACTATTGCCGCGTGGAACCTAATCCAATGTGACATTGTTGAGGCGTGCAACTCAATCCACACAACATACCATATGGCGGCGTGCCACCCAGTCCACATAATATAACAATAGCGGCGTGCCACTGGATCCGTTCATGAGAATCAAAAGAAAGCACGCGTCAAGCTGTATGGCTTATACTTGCGAAATGTCCGAATATCAACCATCGGGATGGCAAGTGCATAATTCAAATCCTGGGGAGACATATAGCGCCATACACTATGAAATTCAAGCACAACTAAGGTGCGATATATGATCTGCATCTCACAACCCACATGGTACAATAGAGTATTACATGAAATAGCTGACGACGAAAACAATATTCAATGCCGAATACTCCTCCATAAGAGATACTATGCTGAATGAACACACTCGGCCTGGTGTATGGAACACATCCATAATTAGACCTATTAACTGACCTCATACCAATTTTGATTGTACCATACTAGGATAATAATCATTTAAGGATCCACAATAACCCTTTTCTATGACACATAAGAACAGTCGTTAATCCGGAACAAACTCACAGGGTCCAAAGCACAAGGAATAGAATGCATCTCAGGAATAAACTCTCGCATTTGCGATATAACTGTAACGTCCATACTTGGTTTCAATCTTTAACAATCAGTGATTGACATGCCACACTTATAATAATATCTCCATGGGGTACGCTACCATGACCTCCCGCTCAGGTATCAAAGTCCACACATCCATACCATAAACCGTTCTAATCCATACCACAAGTTGCAATTCAATACACAAAGCCTCTTCTACAGGTCACCATCCTCAGGTGACACTAAAGAAAATGACAACTTACTCTAAACATCTAAATTCACTCTTTCTCATCCGAGCTTGTAACATCATATCAACACTGAACCGCAGTCTTTACCTTTAACTTCATGTCCCCATGATGTTCACTGCACCTATCATGCCTCTATAAAAGATTACAAGAACTCATCATAACTCCTGAACCACTAATAAAGTAAACACTTCCTTGGCTAGAAAACCTTTCGCTCAGCTCATTTCAGAAGAACCAACGCAACAGGCAACTAAACGCTCAAATTGTAGAAAATACAAACCTCAAGAAGTGATCTAAACCGCAATAACTCTTTGGGAGTTCATTTACACACTAAAGCCATTCGAATCAAGTACCTCCCAAATCAACCAAGTTGTGTTGACGCTCAAGACCAAGTGTACAACCACAAACTAACTTCATGCTAGAAAAACTGATCGTTTCCACGATCATACTGATTCAACCATTAACAACCGACCCAACTTATTCCAATTTATTCTAGACATGCCTTAGAAATAATAATAGCTCCATCCAAAACATAACGAACCCCCACAACACTCATTCCGAGTGACCCAATCCACAAAACCACGTCGTCTCAATACCCATGAACCATCTCACATTCTCCTTACGTGCAAAAGAGCATCACCAACCAGTACAACCATTCTGCAAGACCTTCCGTAAATTCGAAGCTATTTCTTCCCTTCTTTCAATACTGCATTGCATACCTAATGATAACATAAATTGTTGACACTCCTATTTGATGATATTGCTTTTTCTTGAAATGAAATACTATTTTTGGGTCGAGAACCCCGTTTTACTTATGACCCGAGTGGCATGTTGAGAGTGTCTGACTGAGTGCGGCCGAGGGCCAATGTTGTGAGGATATTTATGACATGCGATAGGCTGAGAGCCTAAGAGCGATTGATGCCATGAATTGGCTGTTTATTTAGCGGTTGGAAAGAAGGAGACCTTCAGAAGACGGAGTCTCTACAGACCCCCAGTGAGCGCAGGTACCTACTGAGTGCGAGTGCCGAGTGACGAATGATTTGGGAGGTATGAGTGACTGTGAGGTACTGAGTGACTAATTATGTGTGACCGTGAGGCATGTCTGGGGAGTTGATTATGATACATGTTTTGCCCAAGGGGCTACTGATGATTCCGCTACTTTCACTCTGAGCTTATGAAATAAGTGTTTCCAAGTGGGGATAGGAGTCTCTTACACGGTTAGGGTTTATCCCAACCATATAAATAGACCCAAGAACACATCATGAAGGCGGATACGAATTTGGGNTCTTGGGAAAGCCGTTTATAGATTAGAGGAGAATTGAAGAGAGCATGATCTTAACCCTTCAGGGGAGCGGATTTGTGGTTAGGATAGGAATATACCTAGTCACCATGCTTAATTAAACACCGTAATCTTAATGCGTTCTAATAGATTAATCTCATAGGAATATAGGCGTTAATCTATTGAGAATAGGCGAGTAGTGCTTCGGGAGAAGGCTATGAGAGCGTTTATCGATTAATTAGCAACCATGAGTAAATTATATGAAAGGGAGAGTTAATTAGAATGCAATACGAGTGGTGAATAGATCACAACCCTGGAATATTTGTCTCTACTGAATACATCACAATAGTTCTTGTCACTTGATAATTAGTTATTTCATAGAATTTTAGTATAAAATAGTACATCATTGATTTTATATTGGCTT
>ML392397.1:8349-27817 GCA_005239525.1 Nicotiana knightiana
TGCATCCATTTAGCTCGACTTCCATCTCCAATTCACCTACACATGAAATAGACTCCATTATGCACATAAAAAGTGTATTTTTATCATTAACGCACATAAAAAGTAAGGCATATAACGTGTTAAACCATGAATTCTAGCCACACATCACCCGTCTCTATAAGGCTCGGTATACATATAACTGCGATGTCGCAGTAGGCTCGCTCGTAGGCGTTCGGCCATACTAAGCTCTATATCTCAGCCAACTGATCTCGCTCATAGGCGCTCGACCACAGTAGGCTCGGTATATAACTTACCGTTTGATCAGAGGTTTCCCAATAGGGGCCTGCCCATCGATTATAGCTCGATGGTAATGAAAATACTGTAATACTGTATATATTGGCTCTTTGATCTCTTGATTGGAGCAAGACAATACTCAATTAAGTATGAAGTCCCGATAAGGGAGAATACTGTAATTTAGGAGACTAGGATAATGTATATAAATTCGGGAGTATAAACTTCTCTTTATGCCTCGTTATCAAACATGTGTAATTACGAGATCATGTCAAATTGAAGGAAAATTTTAGCCTTAACATACCATAGCCGATTCTCTTGACAATCTCTCCACACATGTTGATTGCGATAAAACATGTAACGACAAATCGAAGTAGGGGAAAATCTATATGATGTTCTTCGAGAAAGATTGCATTGTACTCCCTTAGAATAGAAAAAATCCCGTTGCCATAACATTACGTAGTCTCGTATGATTTTTGTAGCAAAAATTCACGCTGCTAACATATCAATTCTCATATGAACTTGATGAATCCTCCTTTATTGTTTTGTAGAGTACAAAATAAAGTTTTGAGAGGTTTTTAAGTCCTTATGTGTGGACCCCACACTTTTGATGACTAAGCCACACATTCCTTTAATTGTGACACCTTGCCATATGATTCAAGAGTCATTAAATTGACCAAGCATTGCTGCCACGTTAATGGGGTTCAAGCTTTATCCAAAATCGCCATTAATTAAGCACTAATCTTTTGGTTAACTTGATAATCTCCCACCATCCAATAATTAACCAATTACCCACATAATTAAGAATTATCTCATATTACTCAAAATACTACTCACTTTTAATACACTTTATATATTTTTACTATTATGGCCATGTGGTACCTTGTATGGAACTAGTCCACAAATACGGGGTATTATAACTTGGACCTTATTTTATCCTAAATTGCCAAACTTCGACGAAACTTATTTTCCTCGATTTTCTTACCCTCTGTCCTTCACGAATTTACTCATCACTTCTTTGAAATAGCATAATGCTTGTAATCTCAAAATAATCTCATTCCCAAACTTACGTCGATTAACTTACAACGAAACTTTAACATACAAAAATGCGGGGTGTAACATATCCTTTTGAACTTTCATCAATTTAATTATGGCATACTTTCACGTACGAAAACATGGGGTGTAAAATTACGATAAAATATTAAATGCAAACCACATAATCGGACAACCTTGTCCCTCGAGTTCGATCACCCTTGAACCGAGAGATACCTCAACTGGCATATGGACAGAATAACAAGATGATAAAAGCTAGAAATGACAGTATATTGCTTTGTGTTGCGTATTTTGATGTGTGTTACAAATGATCAGACCCTCTTTATAATATTAGGGGAGTACTACTCTTGATACAATTCTATACAAGGTAAAAAACTCATGATTTGTTAATTAATCGGCCCATTCTTGATACGTGCCGAGATTTCTGCCATGATCTAAAACCGATCGCGGGTATTTTGTCCTTCTGTTATTCGGCTCGACAAATTTCCCTCAATCTCGTCTGATCTCGATTTTGTTCGGTCCCAGGGTTTCGAGCTTAACGATATAACTTCGCACCTCGGTTTGACATAATTCAAGGTCAAACCTTAACCTATCATTTTCCAGTCTCGATTAGTCACACAAGAGGTGAACTCGGTTTTGACCGTATACAGATAGTCTCCTCATTTCTCGGAGAGAAGATGACGATAAACGATATGAAATTCTGAATTCCGTCTCGATGGTCCATGACATAAGCAACAAACGGTTAGTGAAACACCCGATTATGACATAAGCGACAAACGAATACCGAAACGTCCCGTCGGTCCAGTTACCAAAGCATTAAATATCTGTCAATTGTTGGTCGGCTACTACGGGTTCTGAACCATCATTAGAAAGCTATAATTACCTTAACTTTTATTCTTTCAAACTTTACGTTCAAAGCTCCTCCTATTCTTGTTCTACAAAAACCCCTTTGCTCTCCAACTTTTGCGCCCAAATCTCTTGAACTTTTAGCAAACTGCTAAGCATACCTTTATAATTTCCTTTTTATTCTTATCTACAATGGAGAAAACTTCTAAGACTCCCGCAAAAGTAGGCCGCCTCTTCATCACGACTCACCGGCGATGGGGTTGTGGCGGAACCACACATTGAAGAGTTCGTTCCTGCAGAGTGCATGACCATTGCTGATTTTAAGATCGGAAAAAAATTCCTCAGTACCAGGTCAATGCGAGCCGGTATTGAGGCATATATGCACGGTCACCGATGATCTCCTTACCATGGTTAAAGAAGATTTCAACTTGGTATATAAACATGTGGTGGTGCCTTCACCCGAGGAGTCAATCACTCCCCACGTGGAGGGTTTTTTAAGTGTTTACACTTACCCGTACATGTTGGGTCCCTTAGACCCGATCATCATTGCCTTCTGCAAGAGGTATGATGTGACTTTTGGTCAGATCCACCCCTAATTCTGTAGAATAGGGATTCTTCTTTGATTCTTCATAAACAAAATCGAGGGGTGTCCCTTCACCCTCGATCATCTTATGCACTTGTACAGTCCCCAACTCTATCGAGGGGGGTTAATCAAGCTTTCTCGCCTGGACAATAGGGCCCCGTTCTCGAGTAGATATGAGGCTCGGGATCGAGGTTGTATGGGCCGATTTTTTCAAATAAATACTTCAGACTTGATCCCTGCCGAGGACATACCATTTCCCGAGAAATGGAACATGAAACATAAGTACTACTTTTCCTTGAAAATTTAATCTATTGTTTCCCCTCTTATCTCCTTTCTTATCGGTGTTTGTTGTGTTGCAGTTGTGGCTCACATGCCGGATGTAGTTCTTCAACTCAAATAATGGGTCGAGGACCTTTTGTCATAAAGACCGTATTCCGAGCATGCTTGGATGGTGTTATTGAAGGGTCGGTCGGAGGCCTGTAATCATGGTAAGTTTTATTTTCTGGTTCGATAAGATTTTGACTTTCTCCTTGTGCTGTCGAATTCTTATCGGCTTTGTTTTCTTTTGTAGGTCTCCCAAAGGATTTTTCTATGAGGCCTCCATCCGAGGATGATGATGTGCCTCTCGAGTCCCCTACTCCAAAACAAGGTGACGAGAAGAAAAGGAAAAGGGCCCCAAGATCTCTGGATTCAGAGAAGAAAAAACCAAAGAAGAGGTTGGTGCATAAATCAAAGGAAAGTACCAGCGCCCTCCCATCGGACTCGATCCACCGACTAAGGGATGAGTCCGAAGAAGAAGAAGAAGATAATTCCGAGCTAGTGGCTCGAGTGCGGATCGCTTTGCCTCGAGCTGGGGAGGATGTTGAGAAGGCATTGGTTGGGACCTGCGAACCAGAACGGGGTGCGGCTACTGTGCCCTAGTCCAGGGAGGTCGAGAGAGAGAGATCGTGGTCGACGCTTCTCGAGCAGAGCAAGGTGCCCCGAGAGACGAGCTTAGGGCGATCGACCTTACCGAGTCCCCTCAGTTCTATGACGGCATGATATGTGAGGCCGGTATGCTAGAAGGACGTTCTTACGAGGGGCCTCAGGGGGCGACTGATATCCACAACTTCTTGGATGGGTTAGAGTCCACTGCCTCAGAAGATGTCACCAAGCTTAGTGACTTATCAGTGCCAAAGAAGGTACCATCATCGGGGGCCAGTGGGTCTTCATCGAGCCCAAAGCTGGTGGATTGGTTCCCGACCTTGAGTGTTAACCTTGACCTCATGCGGTCAGCCGGGTTTTCTCGGCCCCGTGGGGGTTGTTAGCGACCTTAGTTTCTTGGTGACCGAAGAAGACCAAGCCATGATGGACGCAGTGGAAGCGCCCTGAATATTCAAGGAAACCCAACATGCTTTGAATTAGGTAACTTCGAGTGTCCCTTTATTATTTATTTTAAATTTGAAGTTTCAAATAATTCTAACACCTTTCGTTACGCTTAGGCCTCGGTATTGCACCATGAGACTTACCTCCAATTCTGGGAAGAGTTAGCCCAGCACGAGGCTGAGTTTTGGGAGCTTATCGAGAAGAGGGATACTTATAAGCTTCCGAGTGAGAAAATTCAGAACGAGCTAGAAGCGGCTCGGAAAGAGCTTGCCGAGTGGGCCGAACAGGTAAATCGAGTACTTAAAGATAGGGACGACGAACTGGACTCAGTGGCTAACGATCCAATCCTGTAGGTTTGACAAAGTCTTGAACAAATCGGATAGCTCCAGGCGCAGGTAGACGCGATACAAACTGAGGCCGAGGAGTTCAAGAAAAACATGGATCTCATAACCTCGGAAAAGAAAGTTGTTCAAAAGCAACTGGCGTCGACCAAGGCCGAGCTTTGGGCTGCAAAAGAGAAAACCTTGATGCAGGCCAATAGGATCGAGGATCTCCAATCTGAGCTAAACTCGGCTATTTCTGGTCAGAGAGCCTGGCCACGGAGCTCGAGGCGGCCAAATCTGAGGTGGTTGTGGCCAATACCAAGGCGATGCTAAAGTGGAACAATTCAAGGTTGACGTCGAGGCTATTCAAGCTCAGGCAAAGAGCATGGTGGATCATGCAAGGTGGCAAGCACAAAGGGAAGCCCTCGAGGGGATCCATGCTCAGGGTTTCGACATACTGGCGGAAATCGAGAATGCTAATGTAGAAGAAACCAGGGCCTGGAAGCTGGATTTTCCTGAGGAAGATTTTGAGAACTTAACCAAACTAAAGATGGGGAAGACCTCGAGGATGAAGATGTTGCCCCCAATGATGACCAGGACACTTAGGCCTTTAGATGCTTTTATCTTTGGCCTTTTGCATCTTTTTGAGGCCGCTTTGTCCATTGTAAATTTCTATATCGGGCCATTCTGGCCTTCGTAAAAAGATTGTATATATACAAGGATTTCTTTCCCCTTTGGATTTCAAATTTTCCCTTTGCTTTATTACTTGTTGCCTATTGGTATCTGATACATGGCTACCTGACTTTGACTGGTATTAGGGCTTCGGCGCCATAAACTAATGAGAATGGAGTAGCCCTGGTACTGGACTTTGGAGTCGTGCGGTATGCCCAAAGGACTTCAGGTAGGATCTCCTTCCATTTCCTTTTGGCGTCGTTTAACCTCTTCTTAAGGTTTTGGATTATGATTTTGTTGGTCGATTCGGCTTGCTCGTTCCCGCTATGATGATAAGGTGTCGATAAGATTCTTTTAATCTTATGATCTTCGAGAAACTTGGTCATTTTGCTGTCGATAAACTGTTTCTCGTTATCACACACAATTTTAGATGGTATCCAGAACCAACATATGATGTGGTCCCAAATGAAGTCGATGACTTCCTTCTCCCTAACCTTCTCGTACGCTTGTGCTTCAACCCACTTAGAAAAATAGTCAGTCATAAACAAGATAAATTGAGCCTTACCTGGTTCCCATAGAAGAGGTCCAACAATGTCCATTCCCCACTTCATTAATGGTTATGGTGACAATACTCAATGCAACAGTTCCCCGGGTTGGTGAATCATTGGAGCATATCTTTAGCATTTTCTACATTTTCGAACAAACACTTTTGCATCTTTTTCCATGTCGATCCAGTAATAGCCGGCCCTGATTACCTTTTGAACCAATGATTTGATGCCTGAATGATTTCTGCAAGTGCCCTCGTAAACTTCCCTTAGAACATACTCGGTATCTCCCGGTCCCAGACATACTGCTAGTGGGCCATCGAACATTCTTATGAACAAGGTTCCGTCTTCGGACAAGGTGAATCGGGCTTCCTTTGTGCACAGGGCCCTTGATTCTTTTGGATATGAGGGAAGCTTTCCGGTCTCCAAATACTCTACGTATTCATTTCTCCAATCCCAGGTTAATCTTGTGGAGTTTATCTCGGCGTGACCTTTTTCGACTACTGACCTCATAAGTTGCACAACGGCCCCTGAGTTGAGCTTGTCCTCCTTGACCGACGACCCTAAGTTTGCAAGGGCATCTGCCTCACTATTTTAATCTCGAGGTACATGCTGCAAAGTCCATTCTTTAAATCGATGTAATGTCATTTGTAACTTATCTAGGTACCTTTGCGTTCATTCTTTTCTAACTTCGAACGTTCTATTAACCCGATTCACCACAAAGAAGGAATCACACATAGCTTCGATCACCTCCGCCCCAAGCTTTTGGCTAGTTCTAGACCTACAATCATGGCCTCATATTCGGCTTCGTTGTTAGTCAATTTCACAGTTCTAATGGATTATCTAACCATGTTGCATGTGGGTGGATTCAGTATGATGCCAAGTCTGGACCCCTTTGCGTTCGATGCACCGTCTGTAAAGAGGGTTTAGATTCCCGAGGACGTCCCCGAGTTTACTAACAACTCTCTTTCGACCTCGAATATTAGGGCCGACGTGAAGTCAGCCATGAAATCTGCCGATATTTGAGACTTAATGGCTGTCCGAGATCGATATTCAATATCTTACCCGCTGATTTCTACGGCCCATTTGGCCAATTGTCCCTAGAGTTTGGATTTATGCATTATATTTCACAATGGGTAAGTTGTCACAACACATACATTGAAAGTACGGTTTCAGTTTCCTAAAGGTGCATAACAAAGCCAGTGCCAATTTTTCTAGGTGCGGATATCTAGTTTCGACCTCACCCAAGGTCCGGCTAACATAATAAATCGGGAATTGCATACATTTTTCTTCCCGAACTAGGTCTCCACTTACCGCTATCTCTGATACTTCCAAATATAAGCACAGTTGTTCGTCTGCCCTCGGCGTGTGAAGTAGTGGTGGGCTCGACAAGTATCGCTTAAGTTCTTCCAAGACCCGTTTGCATTCCGGAGTTCATGTGAAGTTATTTTTCTTCTTCAGCAACAAGAAAAATTGATTACTCTTATCACAGGACTTCTAGATGAATCGCCCCAAGGCGGCTATGCGCCCGGTTAGCCTTTGCACAGCCTTCATGTTGTCCACTATCATGATATCCTCGATAGCTTTGATCTTGTCGGGGTTGATCTTTATTCCTCAGTTAGATACCATGAATCCGAGAAATTTAACTGACCCGACTCCGAACGCGCATTTTTTCGATTGATGTACTTTCTCAGTATACTGAAGGTTTCCTGCAAATGCTTCAAATGGTCCTTTGCTTGTAGGGACTTAACTAACATATCCACAATGTGAACTTCCACGGATTTCCCTATTTGTTCTTTGAAATCCGGTTTACTAGGCATTGGTAAGTGGCACCAACATTTTTTAATCCAAATGGCATTACGTTATAGCAGTATGTGCCATATTTAGTGATGAAGGAGGTCTTTTCCTGATCATCCGAGTTTATTTGTATTTGGTTGTACCCGGAATAGGCATCGAGAGAACTTAGGATCTCGTGGCCGGCCGTGGCATCGATCATGCGATCGATGTTAGGCAAAGGAAAAGAGTCCTTGGGGCATGCTTTATTTGAATCCTTGTAATCCACATACATTCTTAGTTTGTTCCCTTTCTTAGGGACTACTACTACGTTTGCTAGCCATTCAAGGTATTTGACTTCCCGGATGGACCCTATTTTAAGGAGCTTAGTTACCTCGTCTTTGATGAAGGCATGCTTGATCTCGGGCTGGGGTCTCCTTTTCTGCTTCACCGGATGGAATTTTAGGTCCAAACTCAGTTAATGAGTGGTGATATTTGGCGGGATTCTTGTCATGTCGAGATGGGACCAAGCAAAACAATCCATGTTAGCTATAAGAAATTGAATGAGTTTTTTCCTGAGCTCGGGAGTTAACCCTGTGACCAGGTGTACTTTTCGATCAGGCAGATGTTTGATCAGTATGACTTGCTCCATCTCTTCGACCATTGATTTGGTAGCGTCGGAATCATTAGGGACTATGAAGGATCGAGGAACCCCGTAATCATCGTCTTCGCCAGTCCCTTACTTGTCTAGTTGGGTCGAGGCCGGCGTTGGTGATTGCTATTTGGCTTTCTGTTTTGCTTTCGAATCTGACTCCTTTGTCGATGAGAGTGTTGATATTGAAATCACTTCTTTGAAGAAAAATATTTCCTTCGCGGCAGGCTTCTCCCCGTAGATTGTTTTAATCCCCTCTGGTGTTGGGAACTTTAACACCTGGTGAAGGGTCGAGGGCACAACTCTCATGTTGTGAATCCACGGTCTCCCGAACAGTGCGTTATATCTCATGTACCCTTAGATCACATAAAACTTGATCTCTTGGATGGTCCTGGCTGCATTCACTGGTAACGTTATTTCTCCCTTAGTAGTTTCACAAGCCATGTTAAATCCGTTTAGAACTTGGTCCGCGGGCACGATTTGGTCCTGTAGGCCGAGTTGTTCTACGACCCTTGATCGAATGATAATGGCCAATTTACCTAGATCAATTAACACACGTTTAAATCGAGTTTTATTCATGAGTACAGATATTACCAGTGCATCATTATGGGGCTGCACGATTCCTTATGCATCCTCGTCGTTCAAAGACAAGGTTCCTTCTGGTATGTAGTCCCGAGTCCGTTTCTCCCTCGTGATTGACACCTTGGTGCATTTTAACATCGGACCTTGGGGAACACCGACCCTTTGATAATCATATGAATGACGTGTTTAGATTCTTCTTGCTCGTTATTATTGGAATCTATGTTTCTGAAATGATTCTTGGGTCGCTCAGAAACTCCTAAAGGTGCTCGTCGTTGAATAACCAGGATACTTCTTCTCTCAAGTATCGATAATCTTCTGTTCTGTGGCCATGGGTTCCATGATATTTTCACATTTGGTTGAGATTTCTCTGGGCTAGATCAATTTGTAAAGTTCGAGGCCATTTGGTATCTTTGATGCGTCTGATAGCCGATATGATGGCGGTTTTGTCAACATTAAAGTTATATTCTGCTAATCATGGTGCTTCTTTAGGTCTGATAGGCCTGTCGAAGCCGTTCTTTCTCATGAGCCCTCGAGAGCTCTGGCCTCAATCACTCCTCCTTTCATTTTCTGCAGGATTTCACCCAGATCTGCTGCTCCTACGATCTCTATTATACGGCTGGTATCGATCCCTATTCAACCTCGCTAGACGGGCCTGATAGGATAAACGGACCCGGAAGGAGCCCCAAGCTGGTCGTCTTCGACCCTGATTTGATTGATACCGATTGTTCACATCGGTCCAAGTAGCAGCGAGGTATTCTATCAAATTATGGTTCAACTGTTGTGAAGCCACTGAGCTTCGAACATTGAGTGGGTGAAAGCCCAATCATCGGCGACCGGTGGTAGATCCATCCGTTCCATTTGGAACCGAGACACGAATTCTCTGAGCATTTTGTTGTCTTTCTGCCTTACCTTGAAAAGCTCCCACTTCCTAGTTTCGACCTTGATGGACCCAACGTGTGCCTTTACAAAAGAATCTGCAAGCATAGCAAATGAATTAATAGAATTAGGTAGTAAATTGTGGTACCATATCATAACCCCCTTTGACAGGGTCTCCCCAAATTTTTTTAGCAAGACAGATTCGATCTCGTTATCCTCTATATCATTCCCTTTTGATAGCACACGTGTAAGAGGTGACATGCTCGTTTGGGTCGGTCGTTCCATTGTATTTAGGAATCTTTGGCATGCAGAACTTCTTGGGAATCGATTTGGAAGCCGCGCTCAGGGGGAAGGGATTTTACACTAACTTTTTGGAATCCAGACCCTTCAATATTGGCAGTGCCCCCGGGATTTGATCGACCCTAGATTTGTAAGTTTCCACCTTCTTGTGGTTTGCCTCAATATTCTTTTCCCCCAACTCAACTCGTATTGTTAGTTCTTCAAGCATCTTCATGATTGCAGGATCGGCCCACGATTCCTTCTCGTTTGATTTTCTTGAAATCGATTCGACCCTGTGGACAACTTCCTAGGACGGCTCGAGCTCGATCCTGCTTTGTGGGTGATTCTAGTTTTGGAATTGGGCTATCGCTGCTTTTTGAGTCTGTAATATTTCAAAGATCACCCGCCAGCTGATCCCGCCCTCTTCACCGCCATGTGTTCTTTGAGCGGCTGATTGAACGTTCCTACGAATGTTGCTCCTGATATCGACAGCCAAATTTGCGTTGATGGTTACATGTGAGCTGATGTCGATTGGATCTACAACCGGAACTCCATCGAGGCTAATTGGAGGTACGTCATTCCCTGGTGCTATGTTATCATTTTCGTCGTGATGACTGAAATAATTTTCCACTTAGAGTGGTGCTGATTGAGAGTTCGACATTTCGATCCTGGATCAAAAATACTCCAAAGAACAAGTGTAAAATAGTGTGTGTTATGAAAGTTTGTACCAGGTAATCACTATTATCCTTAGCCCCACGATGGGCACCAAACTGTTTACCCTAAATATCGAATAACAATTGAATTTGTACGCGATTTTAAGAATGTGTGATATAATTTGATACATATTGAGGAAGAAGATTAGTATTGAAATCAACGATAAAAGAACAAATGCAAACCACGCAAATCAGACAGTCTTAGCCCTCGAGTCCGATCACCCTTGAACCAAGAGATACCTCAATTGACGTATGAACAGAATAACAAGATGATAAAAGCTAGAAATGACAGTATATTACTTTGTGTTGCGTATTTTGATGTGTGGTACAAATGATCAGAGCCCCTTTATAATATTAGGGGAGTCCTACTCTTGATACAATTCTATACAAGGTAAAAATCTCATGATTTGTTAATTAATCGGCCCATTCTTGATACGTGCCGAGATTTATGCCATGATCTACAACCGATCGCGGGTATTTCGTCCTTCTGTTATTCAGCTCAACAAATTTCTCTCGATCTTGTCTGATCTCGATTTTGTTCGGTCCTAGGGTTTCAAGCTTAACGATATAACTTCGCACCTCGGTTCGACATAATTCGAGGTCAAACCTTAACCTATCATATTCCAGTCTCGATTAGTCACACAAGAGGCAAACCCAGTTTTGACCGTATACCGTAGTAAAGTGACTTCATTTAAATTTATGACCTAAATTAGAAAATTCGCGAAAAGGCCCTCTAGTTAAATGTTGTCAAATGTAGTGATTTGCAGTTATCAGACCTACATGTTATTTCTTTTCATGGTTTGTCTTTTTAATATTGCTTTTTTCTTTTCCTATCATGGCTAGCCTGAGTTTGAAGTTGCCTTAGCTTTTACTGCAACGCTAAGAGAAATGCTGAATCCCCATGCAATGATTTTCGATCTTCTCTGCCAATATATGTCAATGCTTGTGAGATTCAAAAATGATTTCCAAAAAGTTCTGCATTATATATCAATACATGATAAATTACAAGAAAGAAACATTTACTTTTTTGAGGGGATTAACAAACATAATTGGACAAAACAAAACAAGCAGCTGTGTAAATGGAAACAAATTTCTCCTTACATGATTTTCTTTGAAATTTATTTGTGACAATACTTATCATATTATCGTAATTATTATTCCTTTGATCCTTTCTATCAAAAAACCATGTTTCTCGAGTTCTTTAACGCTGTTAGTGAAGCAAACTTAATCACTATGCGAATTTTCATCTTTAGTAATCTTTTTTGCTGAATTGTTCACATGCTATTTTTTGAGAGTTCTTTGATTTTGTATTTTAGATGTTGCATTATCTTGTTTTTAACTTGCATCTTATTCTTTTATTTTTACGATTTGCCCCCTAACCTATTCACTCATTTTACTGTTAAATATAAAAGTCAACGCTTATCATATAGACGAAATTAAAACTTACCAATCATCATTAAAAAATATTTGTTGATCTCTCGTACCTATGTTTATAAAATAAGGGTTAGAGATTGCAATTGCTACCAAGTTAATTGCCCAAATCTACTTTAAATCACTACGAAATAAAGTTTATTTCACAAACTAAAGTCTTCCCTCTTTTGTACGTGTGTTTTGTTGGGAGAAGAAGAGAAATATTTCACCCACTTGAGAATTCTTCTACAAGAGAGATATATAGAAGATGAATAGAAGAAAAACTACCGATGAAAACTACCAATGCACGTTTCCACGTCTCTCAATAATGTGCGGTAGTTTTTAGGAGTTATAAAACACATGTTAGTAACCTCCTTAAGTTTAATATCTTCTAAAACGGGTCGGATCAGTCCACATGGGCGACCCGCGACCCAAACCTAATATCCAACATCTCCGACTTCGCACAGGTGGACTAGATCCAAACTATTAACTACCATGAACATAACACACATAATTCATACCGGCAAACGTCGTTCGATCTGCGTGTTAGGTTTAGAATTTAAATAATGATCAATAATCCAAAATAACCTTGACTAATGTCATCCCACTTTATGTGCAGATTCGCAACAGCTCTGATGAATGAAAGAAAGGAAAGAAAATCATACAAGAAAATCAGAGGAAGCCAACGACTATGTTTTTCAAACTCCATATCAAATAGAAAAAGAATCAATCAATTAAGTAACAAAGAAGGAAAGACAATCAATCATACGAGCTAAAGATTCTCAAGCGTGAAAGGAAGGAAAGAGAGCCAATCAACGATAGAGAGTCAATCAAGGGAAATTTGTGGAAGCTCTAAACAAGGTTAATTGGAGGAGCCAAAACTTCAAACTGAGAATGAATTTGGCCACACCACTTAAGCTAGATACATGAGGCTATCCTTGGGTTCTACTCTTAGAAGTCTATGCATGTGATGACTCGATAGGTCATTTTGAATATTAGCCTTCATTTCTGCATTCTGAGACCTCGAATAGTTTCGTTTAGCCTTTTTCGATTTGCATGCGCAGTCCGTGCCTTTTTCCAAAAAAAATTATGTGAAAAATTGAAAAAAATGTGACATTTAGCCTTTAAAATAATTTGAGTTGACTACAGTCAATATTTTGTGTAAACAGACTCAGATCAGTATTTTGACAATCCCGGTAGGTCCATATTGATTTGGGACTTGGGTGTATGCTCGAAATCGAATTCGGAAATCCCTAACTTGATTTAACGTGATTTGTTGAAAACTAGTAATTTGAAGGTTTAAAGAATTTCTAAGTTCGACCGTAGGTTGACTATGTTGCTATCGGGTTCGGATTTTGGTTTCAGAAATTGGTATAGGTTCATTTCATTTTTATGACTTGTCTGAAAAGTTTGGTGCAAAACAGAGTTGGTTTGACATGATTCGGACGTCCGGTTGTAAATTTGTATGTTCTAGAGTTTATTTGAAAATATCATTCATTTTGATGTCTGATTCATAGTTCTAGGCGTTATTTTAGTGTTCTGATCGCACGAGCGAGTTCGTATGATGTTATTACACTTGTGTGCATGTTTAGTTTGGAGCCCAAGGGGCTCGGGTGAGTTTCAGATAGGCTACAGAGTGATTTTTGGACTTAGGCAATTGTTGGTTTCTGATATCTGGTGCATTGTGCTTTGCGATCGCGAAGGGGAACTTGGGGGTGGGGTGGTTTTCTTCTACACGAACATGGGTAAACTGTCGTGAACGTGAAGCATTGGAGGGCTTAACCTTCACGAACGCGACCACCCTCTCGCGAATGCAAAGGCTTATGGGATTCTAGGGGGAGTTGGTCAGTAGCTCTACGCGAACGCGAAGGCTAGGGGGACAGGCCATCGCGAACGTGAAGGCCATTTGGGCCGCTGAAATTTGTGATCGTGTCAGGCCCTTCGCGAACACGAAGAAGGCCTGACGCCCAGTGACTTAAATGTTCCAAAGACGGGATTTTCTTCATTTTTTACCATCTTCACATTAGACCTCGGCCTAGAGGCGATTTAGAAGAGAAATTTTATCCCCACTTCGCAGGTTAGTATACTTTAACTCGTTTTCTTCCATTTCCATCAACACCCATTGATTTCTAACCTTAATTTATGCTCTTTCATGGTAAAAAATTAGAGATTTGTGTAGAATTGGGAGTTTATGTAAAATTGACATTTAAACCTCAAATTGAGGTCGCATTTCAAAACTAATCACATAATCGGGCTCGGGGATGAATGGGTAATTGAGTTTTGGTCTGAATCTCGAGTTTTGGCCAAGAGGGCTCGGGGTTGACTTTTGTTGACATTTTGGGAAAAGTGTAAAGATCTTTGCTTTATCTATTGTAATTGATTTCCCTAGCATAGCTTCATGATTAAGTCAATTTTGGCTAGATTCGATTGGTTTGGAAGCGGATTTTTGTCACGCCCCAAAACCGAGGGACGAGACTGGCACCCAACCGGATGATCCCGGTCAAGCGGACCTGGATTGCCTTTCCTGCCCAACGCGCTAACCCGTGTTTACAATATACATTATTCTACATGAATTAGCAATTTAGAGTTTAAGCATGAATCTACTACTTGAGTTCATTTTATCCTTTATCATTTCCACATTTGATAATCCCGAAACATACAATAATTTCGGTACGGACCACGATTACTAGTATACATATTTACTGCCCAAAGTACATATATGTACAACCCACATAATGTCTACGGAGCCTATAAGAGTGCTAACGGTTTACACAATACTTGTCGACAACAAGACCCCGACTATACCTTAAAAGACACAAAATATAAAAAATGAGATGATATAGACGACACACGGCCCCGAGAGGAAATTGGGCTCACCCGAACACCTAGAGAGATGAAGAGGAGGCACCACTAACGGCGAACCAAGATACCTGCTATAGAACCACCTACATCCATATAGAAGATGTAGCGCCCCAGGCAAAAGGGACGTTAGTACCATTGAATAGTACTAGTATGTATAAACAAACTTTACTCTATGTAAAATCAAACAATACACATATATGAGGCAGTTAAAGAAACCAAAACAAATATTGCACAGAGATGCGGAGAATCACAAATTAGGTTTCCACAGTTTCTTATTTCAATTGTTTCCCCTGTTGCGGCGCGTAACCCGTTCCCACCTTACCATCATACTCCACCCTTATTTCTTTTGTTGCGGCGTGCAACCCGATCCCATCTCACAATCACATTACACCCTTATTACTTCTGTTGCGGCGTGCAACCCGATCCCACCCTACATTTCTGTTGTGGTGTGCAACCCGATCCCACCTTACATTTCTGTTGCAGCGTGCAACCCGATCCCACCTTACATTTCTGTTGCGGCGTGCAACCCGATCCCACCTTACATTTCTGTTGTGGCGTGCAACTCGATCCTACCTTACAATCACATTTCACAGCAACAACCACCAACAATTATATCACGAGGATCTTTATCATGAAGAACATAAGTTCATATCAACCAATAACTATGTGAAATCAAGGCACAATGGTCCTTACCAATCATTAATTCACACATGTTGTTGCCACAATCATTTAACTCAGTAAAATCAGTCCATATTTACTTTCGTCATTTGTTACACAGCCTTTAGCACTTTGATACGTTCAACAATGTAATTAATAGCAACCCAACCAATAATTCAATCACGAAGATTCTCATTGTCAAGGATATTCATTCGTAACAACCAAGTAACCATATGGAATCAAGGCCACAGAAATCTTTATCAAACAGTGACTCATATACGGTATGCCATCAACATATAGCTCAAACAGTTTATCCCCGTTTCCTTTTCCATTATTTACTACACATCATTTAACACTTAGATACATTCAACACTTTGATTCGTTATCATTTCTTTCATTTTGCAGCACATTCTCTCATACCGATTTATTCGACATTTAATAAGCTTTGCATATGATAGAATAATCACAAAGAATCACTTTTTCGCAAGCAAATATAACATGGTAATCGACTAATAAATTCAAAGAACAAAGTCTTACACCTCGACACGGTAGGGCAATTAATTCACAAATGCTCAAGCAAGAATTTCATACCGAGTGCTCAGACACCAACAAGATGACTCTACAAGGATTAAAGTTAGCCATACATACCTTGGTTTGGGATTTTTCCTTAATTTCTACCACAATTCACCGGACCTTCTAGCACCTTCAATCTAGTTCACAATGTGGCATAATTGAACTTAGAATTAGGAATAACGATCATGTCTTGAACTCACTTGAGCATTCTATCAAACACTAGGTGTTCCTTTAGATTAAATGGCCTCTTTTTAGTGAAAGATTACTCTAACCCATTTCCTTTTACTAGATTATGATTAGTTGGTTACATGCATGCAAGACCCCTACCCCCATCTTTATGAACTTACCTAATCATGTTTTATTTTAACAAAATCTGGAAATTAAGGTTGGTGGGGTAGAAGCTTACCTCTTATGGTGAAGAAAATGGTGCCCCACTTGATTAGTTCCAAGCTTGAATGATGAAGGAGGATCACTTTGATGAAGTTGGGACTTTCTCTCTCTAGAACTCTCTCTTCCCTCTCCCTATTTTGTTCAGAAAATCTTTAAAATGGAAGGGGGTAAGTGTTTTAATGAACTGGGGGTCGGGTATAAAATTAGAAATTTAACAGTCCTGAAGCAGAAATGCGGTTAGGAATACGATCGCATTCCTTCTATGGGGTCCGCATTCCTGTCGCATAATTGGCCCTAAAATGGACCAAAAAGAAAAGTAGACTGCCCTGGTATGCGACCACTATGCGGTCCGCATACCTGTTATGCGATCGCATAGTGCGTCAGATAACTCCCTCCGCAAAAGTCAAGGTGCAATAATGCGACAAATATGCGGCCAGCGTTCGTGAAATGCAGTCGCATTCTAGGCCGCATAGTTGTCCTCAAAATGGACAGCAAACTATCCAAGTATGCGACCACATGCACTCTGCATACCTGATCTGCGATCGCATAGTGGACCGCAGACCTGCGCAAATCTGGAAAATGATATCTTTTAAGTCTCGGGGTACTTTTTACTCAAAAAGGGTCTGTTTTAAGAATTTCTACAGTTATAACAACACGGGGACCTATTTGGGCATTATTTTTAGCCATAAAATTTTACGGGTCTTTACATTCTCCCCCACTTAAAATCATGCGTCCTCGAATGAGGATCAGGGAATCGCTAGAGTAGGAAAAACACAAAATAAGCCAACCCCCAAATTTTTACTAACTCCGATATTTCCTGAAAATTTCACCAGAGTTTCCTTTGTAATTAGGCCTATCTACCTGTCAGAGAGCCCCCGAAACACATGCTTAACCAATTCCACACATTACCAATTACTCTATCAACTTGCACATAATCTGTTCATTTCAACAAGCAACATATAATTCAATTACTTCCACAAGCCTCACATAGTTAGGTGAATTCCACAAATTTGCACATAATTCAACTATTACAATGAGTTGCACATAATTCAGCTATTTCAATTAGTTGCACATAATCCAACTAATCACAACAACATATACATTTATGGCACAAAGTTTGAGAAGTCACAATAGTAGGGTAACTAGGGGAGTGTAGCGTTCTTGCACAAAATTTAACACAACGTATAATTGCTTAGGAATGAAAACTTTCAAAACCACTACCAGACTTATTCAAACAAGTGGGGATATTTCTCTTTCATTTCATTTTCCACTTTCCGTGTGGCTTTTTCGACTTGTTGACTCTTCCATAATACTTTAACAGAAGCAATCTCTTTGTTCCTCAATCTACGGACTTGCCTATCAAGAATAGAAACTGGAACCTCTTAATATGACAATCCTTCATTGATTTCAACCATCTCAATCGGCACAATGGCGGATGGATCCCCAATCACCTTCTTCAACATGGACACATGAAACACTGGGTGCACTAATGACATCTCAGGGGGCAATTCCAGCCTATAAGCCACATGTCCTATCCTTTGAGAAATCCTATATGGCCCGACATACCTTGGCCTCAATTTCCCTTTCTTCCCAAACCGCATCACTCCTTTCATAGGAGAAACCTTCAAGAATACCCAATCATCTACTTGAAACCCCAAATCTCTACGACAAACGTCCGCATAGGATTTCTAACAACTCTGAGCAGTCTTCATCCTTTCCTGAAGGACTTTAACTTTTTCCATATCTTGGTGCACAAGATCTGGTCCTAGCAGTTCCACCTCGCCAACCTCAAACCATCCAATCGGAGACCTACACCTCCTTCCGTACAATGCCTCAAATGGGTCCATCTGAATACTAGCATGGAAACTATTATTATAAGCAAATTCTATAAGCGGCAAGTGATCATCCCAGCTACCCTTGAAATCTAATACACAAGCCCGTAACATGTCTTCAAACGTCTGAATGGTCCGCTCTGCCTGCCCATCAGTTTGTGGATGGAATGTTATGCTAAGATTTACCTGCGTACCCAAACTTTGCTGAAACTTCTTCCAAAAGTTAGCTGTGAACTGGGCCCCTCGATCCAAGATAATAGATACTGGAGTGCCATGGAGCCTGACTATTTCTTTGATATATAACTGAGTGTACTGTTCTGCATTTTCGGTGGACTTGACTGGCAAGAAGTGCGCCGACTTTGTGAGCCGATCCACTATTACCCAAACTGAGTCGAACTTGCGCTGAGTGCGGGGTAACCCCACCACAAAGTCCATATTGATCATCTCCCATTTCCATATTGGTATTTTCATAAGCTGCGTCAACCCACCGGGCCTCTGATGCTCGGCCTTCACTTGCTGACAATTCGGACACCTAGCCACAAAGTCCGCCACACCCCTCTTCATACCATTCCACCAATAAATCTCCTTGAGATCATGATACATCTTCATAGAACCTGGGTGTACTGAATACCTTTAATTGTGAGCCTCTTCCATTACCCTTTCCCGAAGATCATCCACGTCTGGAACACATAGTCTCCCTTGGCACCGCAAAACACCATCATCATTACCGAGTGAAAATGTTATAGTCTTAAGATTCAGAATTTCCTCTCTCAACTGTACCAATGCTGGATCTTTGAATTGCTTTTCCTTGATTTCCGTTACAAGTAAAGACTCTGCTCCGTTACGCACCACGATATTCCCTTAACCTGATGCCGAAAGACATACCCCCAGACTGGCCAACTAATAAACCTCCCGAGCCAAAATCCTCTGACCTGCTTCTAAATGAGCCAAGCTACCTGATGCGAGACTAAATTGCATAGTTTAACATGTGATATAACTTACATTTTATGCGCATTAATGATAAAATTACACTTGTTATGTGCTTAATGGAGTTTATTTCATGTGTAGGTGAAGTGGAAATGGAAATGGAGCTAAAGGGATGCAAATACGTCGAAAATACGCAAAAAGAGACGCCCGGGCAATAGCCGGGCGTTTTCCCCCTAAAGTCAGGCCCCCCCTGGCGTTAGGGGGCGTTTACCCCATAAAGCCTGC
>ML392401.1:1068-21464 GCA_005239525.1 Nicotiana knightiana
TAACTCTAACTTGAACAATACGTACCTATTTCAATTGCTTCTCTGAAAGCTGACAGATACTATATTAAAACTCCTACTACAATCAACTAGACTCAATAATCAATCAGATGGAACTGGTTCTTCTAGTTGAACTGTAGCCTTTGGATCGCACAATGATTCTGCTACCAAAATAACTCTGGGAACTTTTCTTTCAGACTTTGATTCACTTCAGCTTTTGTGCGTGTGGAATTCCAGTAGAAATACATCAAGTATTTATAGAGTCAATTGTTGAGCTTGTCTTCCAATTCTAGTCCAACTCTACCTGGGTGAACATAATTCGTACCTAACTCAACTTCCTTTATTTTATTACTTTCCTTGCTGAATTCGACTTCAATCAACTCATCAGTTTTCAACCTTTTCGCATTAGGATACAATCTCTTGGTTCATTGATATTTCATATTCACAAACATCTCCTAAGCATATACGGTTCATGTGCCGGCTATTTAGTTCAAGATATGTGCTCTGATGGACCTGGTTCAACTGGCCAGCCATTTGTCAAACTTCAAAACTATGCAGTGCCATGGGTCAACAAGAATCGAAGCGTGATGAATATTCGCCAAAATGAGGGATGGATTTGTCCTAAGGTTATCTGGTACTGACGGCAGAAGTCGATGATGACGGGGTCAAGGGGGCCCAACGTGAAAGGATAAGTGTAAACAGTCAGAAACCCTTCCACGTAGGTGGTGATATTTTCTTCGGGGGTTGGAATCACCACCTCTTTATTCCCCCAGTTGTAGTCTATCTTTACCTGCTCAAGGTACCCCTCAGTTATCGAGCATATGTACCTCGACATGGGCTCGCATCAACGGGGGACCAAGGAAGCTTTCTCGATCTTAAAGTCGATATTAAGGGCATACCCGTAAAGAACGCACTCTTCAGGTCACGGATCCATCGACATTTTGTCACCTGCCGGCTGTGAAGAAGAAGCTTTTTTCCTTTTGGGGAACTGTTTTGGATGTTTTGCCATTTTTGTTTAAGTTTGAAAGAAGAAGGTAGAACTTGATGTTAGAGAAAATATTAACAGCGAAACCTGAAGATTCGTAGAAGGAAAAGAACTTGGGGGAAGTAAAACCTTTGAAGATTAGGAAGAAAGTGAAAGTAAAATTTGAATCAATGAGGAGAGGGACTATTTATGATATTTACGGCGACGGTTCAAAAGCACTAGTGGTCGACCACCAACTGACGCTCATTAATGATTTGGGGAGCTGTACCGAGGGGACGTTTCGGTCACTTCCATCGCTTACGTCACAGGGATGACATCATGATAGGTCGAGGTCAAAAAATTGAAGGCTCAATTTGTTTCTTGTCGTTACACTCCAAAATATGAGGGGACTATTTGTATACGTTTAAAACTGGGCCCACGTGATTTTATTGTTTGATTGAGACTGGTAATTTGTATCGAAGGACATCTTCATAATGGAACATACTAAGACACAAGGAAGATACCAAGTGCGGAATCGAGGTACCTGTCAAGATCGAGGCTAGTAGAAATCGGAGCCAAACGAGGCATACATCGAGTATGATCGGAGATGGCACAATAATAGAAATGCGTGATATCCGTGATTGGTCGAAGATCATGGTGAATCTCGGAACGGATCAAATCAGAAATAGTTAATCAAGTAATCATGAGATTTCCTTATGTAACTAGAGTTAAACATAAATGAAATTCCTCTACTATATAAAAGGGAGTTCTAATCATTTGTAACACATCATTCACAGATATCAAAGCAATATAATTTCTCTTGCTCGCTTACAGTACTGTTCATCAGCTTGTTATATTTTTAAGTTGTTCTTTCACCAATCAGTTCAAGAGTACTTCGACTCGAGGGCTGACTTCTGTTTAAACACTAGTGTGTTTTGCTTATAATTCAATTATGTCATTAATTTTTATATTTATCAATTGGTATTGAGTGAAATAACATATTCTTAAATATCATCCCTAGTAAAATCATATTCTCAAGGATCCTCTTATGGATCCTCATCTAAATCCCCAGTGATACAAATGAGAAAAGGAGTTTAATTAATGAGAAGATATCTCTCAAAGGCGAATGTTCGTCAACTCCTTCTATTCACCTGGAAGATATTCCAGAGGACATCCCATTATACGGTCATCTGCAGGCATATTTAGCTGCTCAAAAGCAAAGTGATACATTTGCTTCAATTGCCAAAGAGGACACTGATGATATAAATTCCTATGAAAAATTGCCAAAAAAAAAAATGAATTTTCTTTTAGAAAATTCTGAGATACAGAGAAAAGATGAGCCATGGAAGATATTCCAAAAGGTATTTGGTTAATGGATTATATTATCCTAAGCTCTGATACGAAGTTTACAGGATCACGTCCATAAAGTTTACAGGATCACGGCCATCCAGATCTAGCTAAATTTAGTACCCTTAATTTTAAAGGCTGGCGGTAGTCCGCTCAGCCGATAAGGATATAAGAACCGAAATATACAAGATTTTTTATAGAGTTTAATGAATGTATGGAAGGATCTATCCTTTTACCCAAGCAAGGGGCCTGTCTGGATCTAATACATACTCTTATTGAGCCCATGTGTCTAGCGGTTCTAACCGTGAGAGAGGACGCCCTTTAACACCTTCAGCGGGCTTTTAGTGTCACGACATGCTAGACGGAGCCACTAAGGAAAAGCCAATAAGAGTAGTACTAGATTCGACTGTACCACCATCTTGGAACCAAGCCAAGAAACTATATTAAATTTTTTTTATATTTTGATAGAGGCTAGATCTTTCATCGGTAATGTGCAAGAGAAGTTAGATATTCAACATAGATATGAATCTTTTAGCCGGACATAGTCATAGCTGGGAAGATAAACGAAGTAATTAAAGTATAATTAACTAAAGAAATAAATACCTCTTAAGGCCGGGATGCAAGGCCTGAATGCGATGAACTGGAGATTTTATTTACTTCAACACAAGATAGTACTTACAATAGAGAGATTTATAAAAGAGTTTTACAAGAGAGAGGGAGATTTTGCTGATGATCCTCTTAAAAAATAAAAAATGAACCTATATATAGAAAAGAAAAAAAAACATAAAGAATCTATGCACAGTAAAGTGGGTCCCTTACACAGTGTATTTACTGTGTATACAGTATTTCTACTGTGTAAGCAGTGTATCTACTGTTGAGTGGGGTCCTCAGCGGTTTCATTATCGATCACAGTCTGCGTTTTTCTAATTCTTTCATCTGTTGGATGAAATCTTCCACCTTTTCTACGGCTTCATCAGATAATATCTTCTCCGATTGAATAGGCTGGGAATCTTTTTCTGCAATATCATCGTTGCTTGTTTTACTCCGCATCGAAGTGTCAGATTTTTCATACTGGTTAATAGATTAAAGTAAATTTCTTTTTACTTCTTCCAAATACTTATTAATCATTTCATTCTTATCTCCTTCTTGAAAAGAGATTCTTCTAGCAATATGCTTGACTGAGCTATCATCAATTATTCCCTTCTGGGGAGTTGTTGAGTATTCTTGGATTTTTTCTTCAATAGAATCCAAGAGTTCTTGACCGTATAACTTTTTTTTTTTTTTGGATCTTTTTTCATCAATTTATCCTGGAAATTATTATAAAATGTCCTATATAAGCAAGGAATTTGTTCTTCAGTGAATCCCAGCTCTGGAGTCCATTTATGAATCCATGGAATAGAGAACTCTATAAAGAAATACATTTGGTCAATTTTTTTCTAAATAGCAGATATGATCTTTGTGGTATAACTCATTCAAATTTTGTGAAACTTTAGTCCATTCTTTGTATAACATGAGAAATGGGTCAAGTAATATTCTGATTGTTGGACCATGGTATGACCACCAATTTAAGAACCAATTAGGAATGGGTCCTGCAAATATCTTTGCACATACCTTTATGAACCAAGTATGTTTATGTCTCTCATTATTATAATAAAGCACTTTATCAAAGGCTTGGATATAATCCAAATATGTAAAATTCATACGAGTTTTGTTAAGGCTTATCTGCCTTTCTTTCATTGTGGAAATCCCCCAATCTTCAACAGATATAATCTGTTTAATAATAATTTTTCAGAATTTATAAACATTCTCGTTCATGCTATAACCGGAAAAGTGCTGAAAATCTGCACTGCCTGTACTAGTGAGAATAGTCTCATAATAAGAACGGGTTTTGTAACGACCCGACCGGTTGTTTTGAGCTCTAGCGCGTCGTTCAACGGCTTGAGACCATGAGCAGTTTCATTTAAGGTGTTATGACTTGTAGGTGTGGTCGGAATTGAATTTCTGGAAGTTTAGAGTCAATTTGGAAAGAAAATTCTCATTTCAGAAGCCTTAAGTTGGAAGATTCGATTAAGATTGATTTCTGAGTAAATGACCTCAGAATCAGGATTTGAAGGTTCCAGCAGGTTTGTATGATGATTTCAGACTTGGGCGTATGTTCGGATCTGGTTTTGGATGACCTGGGAGCGTTTCGGCGCATATTGTAGAAGTCAGCATTTTAGAAGAAATTTCATAACTATGGGTTGAAGTGCACTTCAGTGATATTGATGTCCGTTTGGTATTCCGAGTCTGGAAATATCTCCGTATGGTGATTCTAGAGTTGGGAGCGCGATCAGAAGTTAATTCGGAGGTCCGTAGGTTATTTTGAAGTCATTTGGCTAAAGATAGAAATTTAAAGGTTTTTGAGAAATACGACCGGAAGTGAAAATTTTGATATCGGGGTCGGAATGCAATTTCGAAAGTTGGAGCAGGTCCGTAATGTTGAATGTGACTTGTGTGCAAAATTTGGGGTCAATCGGACATGATTTGATAGGTTTCGGCATCGAATGTAGGAGTTGGAAATTTCAAAGTTCATAAAGATTGAATTGTGATGCGATCCATTGTTTCGATGTTATTTGAAGCCTCGGGTAGGTTTGCATTATGTTTTGGAACAGGCTGGTGTAATTAGACGGGGTCCCGGGGGCTTCGGATGGATTCCGGGTGGTTAACGGATCAAATTTGAAGTTGAGAGAAAGCTGAGGCTGATGTCATCTGGTGTGACCGCACCTGTGAGGTTTTGGCCGCAGGTGCGGCTAGGCTGTCGCAGAAGCGGAAAAGGGTGGCTTGGTTTGGGGGCGCAGGTGCGAGTCTATTTCCGCACCTGCGAAGGCGCAGATGCGGACGAGGGAGCGCAGGTGTGGAGCCGGCTGGGAAGGAGGAAGCCGCAGGTGCGAGGGTTTGGGCGCACCTATGGGCTCGCAGGTGCGGGCGTAGTCACCGCAGGTGCGGAAGGACTGGAGGTAGTGAAGTGTTTTAATAAACCGGTTTTGGCCATTTCTTCTCATTTTTCTCTTGTTTGGGTGATTCTTGGAGAGCTTCAAGTGGGGATTTTTGTCATCTATGTCAAGGTAAGTTGTTCCTACTCGTCCCAAGTTAAATACAAGGTTTATACATGGATTTGAACATGAAAATTTGTGGAAAAGTTGGGAATTTTGAAGAGAAACCTAGAATTTGCATTCTTGGATTTTGACCATGAATTTGAGCATGAAAATTAGAGTAAATTATATATTTGAGTTAGTAAGGCTATGGGTAGAGTTTATCTTCGAGAAATTTCGGATTCCGGGCATGTGGGCCCGAGGGAAATTTGGTCAATTTTTCGAGCGGAGTTGGGAATTTATATAATTTGAATTGTTACAAGTATTAGAGTATATTTTCATTGGTTTGTCCGTTATTTGGCTAGTTTTGGGACGTTGTGCATTGATTTGGGTCATCGGAAGGGCTTGGAAGGGCTTGGAAGCCGGTTATGGAACTCAGGAGCGAGGTAAGTCTCCTTTCTAACCTTGTGAGGGGGAATTATCCCCATAGATGAAGTAATCGAATATATGCTACTATTTGGGGGGGCTACATATGCACGAGGTGACGGGAGTCCATGCGTAGCTACTATCATGCTTGTGTCTGGGTAGTCTAGGACCCACTAGCATGATTTACTTGTTGTACTTGAAATTTTGCTAATGAAATTAGACTGTTAATATTATTGAATTAATAACTGAATACCTAAGAAGGTTGAAGTTTATTTTCCTTAATCATCTAGAAAGATAATTGATTTTTCCTGGGATAATTGTTTTCCCGATAAAGCATGTTTTATATGCCATACTTGTAACCTTACTGATAAACCTTATCGAACTTGCCAAATGAATTTCCAGAAAAGATTTAAATATTATCTTCGAGTCCATTAAAAAGAGAATTTTATCACCTCCTTGATTAACTGTTTTCTTGATAAAATGTGAATTAATGTGTGAATATGTGTATCTATGAGTACCTAAGTCGCACATATGATTCGCGAGCAGGGTAACTCTATTATTATATATGACCGCGTCGCATGATCGATTCGTGAGCGGGGTAATAGATGCATCTATGGTTTGAGCCGTTCTACCCTTCGGCACTGCACAGTTTATTATTGTTGGTTCCCGCCGTTCGACCCTCGGCATTGCTTGCGCATGATATTTACTGCGTACTTGCAGTGATTTTTACCTGATTACTGGCCTGGAAAATTTAAATTGTCAACTGAAATGACGAGTATTTAAGAATATTAAATGTGAAAGAAGTTTCTATTTAGTGTCGCTACTTGTTAAATTGCCCATGATATTCATGCTTAGTGTCACCCTTGATTTTATTAAATTGACCTCTAGCAAGTGTCAAATTCGACCTCTCATCACTAACTCTTCGAGGTTAGGCGGGATACTTACTGAGTACACGTTGTTTTCGTACTCATGCTACATTTGTTGTGCATCTTTGTTACACAGGTACATTCGTAGATAGCGGCCCTGCTTGACGCAGTGATGCGGCTGACTTGGAGACTTAAACGAGCTGCACCATCCGGAGACGACCCGCAGCCGACAGAGTCTCCCTCCGATGTATTGTACTTTATTTTAAATTCCTTGTCCAGTTTGTACTCCGGGCAAGTAGTATATGTAAAATTCTTAGAAATTTTCTCATGCACTTGTGACACCGGGTTCTACGATGAGTTTGGGATGTTTTTTATTTAAATGGATTGTTAAACCATCATTACTTACTTAACGGATTTTTATTCACTTATTATGTAATGAAATGAAGGTAATAGAGATTTCAAACGCTAAAATAGGAATTTAATTTAAATTATTAAGTGTTGGCTTGCCTGATAGTGGGGTCCAGCGCCATCACGACCTTAATGGGTGTTGGGTCGTGACAACGTGGTATCAGAGCACTAGGTTCCCTTAGGTTTCACGAGTTATGAGCAAGCCTAGTAGAGTATTGCAGATCAGTACTGAGACATCTGTACTTATCTTCGAGAAGCTACAGGGTTGTTAGGAGTACTTCCCTTCTTGATTCCTCATCGTGCGGTTTGATTCCCTTTAAGGCTTATGCCTACGTTTCTTCCTATTCCATCTTACGCGTTGCGAAGCGCTTGCTATAAATCGGGAATTTGAAGAATGGTAATGGTACTACAAATATGGTGCGTGATGTTTTTCCATGCGTAGTTGGTTGGGGCTATTGTCGTCGCTCTGCGGAAGGATATTATGTTGTTTCAACTAAGTAATTGTGTGTCTGAGATCTTTGAGACTATGCTCAGGTTGTTATGATGCTTACCATTGGTTATCGCGCAGTGTTGATTTGATGGTAGGATGCTTGCCCATATGTCGGGGCAATGAATGACTTGAAAGGAGGTCTTCTCAAAGCGTGATCTCGAGATTTCAGTATTTTAGTTCCGGCGGAGGAAAGACAATTGAACTATGAATGTTCAAATTTGGGTTGAAAGAATAATAAGACTTGGTGTTTTCAAGCGAGGTGGAATTTTCATCTGTGATGTGGTATCGCTATTTTTGATCGAATAGAATATGTTAAGTTCATCGGTGTTATAGTTTCTTCGGTTGCAATGGGTTAGAGTGTTGTGAAGTAATAATGAAGAAGCGGTTGTCAGAGGTCGTGGTGTGCGGTAGTTCAGTATTGAATAAGTATTTCTAATAAAGGCGGCTCGAGAAAGATGATCTTCGGAAAGGTTTGAAGTTGTTGTGATCTGCTGGTTTAAGTGCTACAAAGATAGTTATTGGCCTAAGGCAACGGCTGGGCAGCAAGGGATAAGGAAGGACACGTGGGAAGTATTAGGTGATGGTTAAATTTCTAAAAGTCTAGGTGTAAGAAAAGGAGGTCAGGTACTTGCTTGCAGGAGTGAGTTTAACCAAAGTGGGAGAGTGGCAGCGTAGCATATGAGTTCTATGGTCAGATAGATACACCTCTTGAGGGGAAGTTTGGAGTGATTTGGGAATTTTAGTGGACGATGATGAGGTCCACAGACTTAAATTGAACTATTGGCTATTTCGGCGGAAGGTTGGATACAACAGAGATGAGTTGTTCAGGATGAAGATGGATGCAATATAGCGGTGAATTGGAAGATGATGTCGCGCTTTTAGTAGATGTCCATGAGGAACGGACGGACTGGTAAAGTTGGTAAATGAGGACGGGCGTAGGATGGGGTATTGATGTCGTAGAGATTGTGCAGTACAACATTGTTGAAAGGTGTCAGTTGGTAATTTCCACAGGTAGGTTATCTCCTGTGAGCAGGTTAGCGGTCGTGTGGTTGGCAAGTTTCTGTGAGGAATTCTAGTGGCTATTCGGTGGGAGGAAGAATATGTGAGTGATGCTAGAGAATTAGAGTATTCATGGAATGCTGAAAGGAGAATTTAGAAGAATTTGACGGGTTGGTTGAGCAAGATCATGTCAGCAATGAAGAAAGAATTTAGGTGGGGTCTAGAGTGGTGCAAGGAGTAGCTTCGGGCTAAGTGGGAGAGTCCCACCGCCTGAGATTGGGTTGCAAGATTATCTTCTCATGGGGTTGCGGATTATCGGCGTATTGGAAAGTTATTACAGCTAAGGGAAATGAGTGAAATGGTAATTGCGCATAGGATTTGATAAATGTGTGCAAAAGTTGGCCCTATTGGACCAGGGTTAGGCTTTGGAAGATTCAAAATTTATTTTTAATGCATAGGCGAGTTATAAGGGACTCAGTCACGTGCGTCATTGAAAGGGTGTTCGTGTGCTAGAAGAGCCTTGGAGTTGATTGTATTCGGGCCAAGTCAGAGTGGGTGACTCTCAATAGTGGTCCTAATGAATTCGAAAGTTAAAAATGCGGTGCTTAAAGGTTTCATGTCCACAGTATGGCTAAGGATCGGGCCTTGAAAAAGATTGTGATAGGAGGCTCGGAATGTTCCATGATGTTTTCGGCTTGCAGTATGGTATTGGAGGAATGAGAGAAATAGGCTCCGGACTTGTAGGAATATTTCCAGGATGGGTATATCAGTCGAAGATGTTAATGCGCGAGCAAGGAGGGCATGAGACGGTTCATGGGTTTGGAGACAATGTGGTCTCGTGATATAAAGTCGCTCAAGAGGAGGGCAGATTTGAGTTCACAATGTTTGGATGAGGCTATTGTTACTTCTAAGTCAAGTAAAGGATAAATTGGAAGAAAATAGATTGGATAACCATGGTTGAAATGGCATATGTACGGCAGTGATCAGTTCCTTCAGTGTGATTAAGTTATGCATGCGATTTGTGACGGTATGTGCGAGGCTTGTCGGTCGCCGTGATAGATTTTATTTAGAAGCATTCAAGCACTATGGCCTGTCATGGGTGGGCGGACCCCGGAAGGGTTATGGTGGTATAGACTACTACTTAAGGATTTGCATGTATTGTGATTGTGGGAATTCACTCGTGTGTTGTGGTGGTTCTCTTGAATTGAGGTAAGTAAAAGGTTTCTATATGATGAAGTGTTCACCCTATTAGTGGTTCAGAAGTTATGATGGAATTCTTGCGCTATCTCATATTGGCATGTTAGGTGCGGTAAGCAGTATGTAACTGGAAGTAAGGATCGAGGTTGCGTTTCGGTGTTGACAATGATGTCATGAGCTCGGATGAGAAAGAAAAAGGGATTTGAATGTTTAGAGTAAGTTGGTGTTGTCTTCAGTGGCACCTGAGAACGGTGTTTGGTCAAAGAGGCTTTGCATCCTAGTTATGGGTTCTTGATTTGTTTTACAGCGTTAGTGTGGCCAGTGGTGGATGTGCAAAATTGCTACCTTGTGTGGAAGGCCGTGGGAGCGTGACCACGGGATGATCGTATGAGTGTGACATGTAGTCACTTAATGGATTGAGGATTTGGACTGAGTATAAAGAAGTGTAATATTGCTTATTTGTTTATGCCTGGAAGGCGTTTGGTTCATTTGGTTGTGGATTGTGGGGTGTTTGTCCCGGCTATGATGGTTGTTCTTGCGTATTATGAGAGGAAGTGGGTTAATATGGACCCAGGTAAAGCTATTAGCCTAGTTCGGTGCGAGCAAGGTAGACTCGATGTTTGAGGATGGATTTAAATATGATTATGGTCTCCGTATGAGTCAGGCGTGTTCATTTCGGTATAGCGCTTTTCATGGAAAGGTATTAGAACAGCAGATATTGTTCCGTCTTCGTTCATCTCATGTAATATTCTATTGTGCCATGTGAGTTGGGAAACAGCTTGATATTTTCCTATGTGTTAATTTCTCGCGTAGTGACGATGTTATGTGAGCAGGATAGCTCTTGAGATTCAGATTATGTATCGCACCTCAGTTGTGCTTGAGTTTTGTAGCGTATGGATCTATCAGTCCCCCCATGATGGTATTGTGCACTTAGCGTGCTTGTGACCGATGTTCGATATTTTTTGCTAATGATCAATTTAGCTCGGTGTGTATCTTCTTTTGTAAATTTAGCACGTCACCACAGGTATGTTATTTGGATCGGGTTGCACGCCGCAACAGTGTGATGTTGAGTAAGGTTCCCTATATCTATTTTCTTGTGTTTTGCTTCCTACTTTTCGGAGGAAGGTTCATATTTTTGTGTGAGTTGAGTAGTTCTTTTCATAATTCATTTTCTTTATGTGTCGCGTTCGAGTTGTGGCCTACTGGCGCATTGTGTCATCGTGTGAGACTATTGGTCATGTCTGGGGTGATTTGTTGTCTGAGCAGTTCACACTAGGGTGAGACGAGACTATCAGATCAGGGATCAGTGCGATAATGTTATGTGAAGTGTATATTAAAAAACAAATACCAACAGTTGGTTCATAATGAGGTGATGATTCTAGTCAGGAGGAGAGATTCAATGATTTGTTGACTCTGCAGTTGGTTGTGAATTTCTATACATCTCCTCCGTTGTGGTGGTATCGTAAGCGTTATAGCAGGACTTATATATATGTGTCCTGAGGTACATCGGGAGCATCAGATTCGTGAAATTTTGGCTATTAAGGTTCAGGGAATTTCATTGTGGTTAGATCATGAATTATGCGGTGCATGGTGCTAATTCAGCAAAGGTATGCAGTCATACTCTGGCACATCGTGTGTAGTTGATACGGTGTTCATATATTGGAAACAGGCCAGACAGAGGATTTTAGATGTTGAAGACCTGGTTCTAAGGCCCATGTGCCTAAACAAAAGAGGATATCTTCAGAATTGTTCGAGCAAGTGTATTCAACTGGGTTGTGGTAGCACGGGTAGGTGCACGAGGTGTTAAACAGTGATTTCAGATAACCCCAGAGCAGTTCTTAGCACGTTCGAGGACGAACTTATGTTTAAGGGGGGGGGGAGAATGTAACCCACCTGTGGAAATCACCAACTGACACCTTTCAATGACGATGTACTGCACACACTCTACAATATCAATACCCTATCCTGCGCCCTCCTTCCTCTACTAACTTTACTAGTCCGCCCGCTCCTCATGCACGTCTATTAAATGCGCTACAACATCTTCAAATTCACCGCCACATTGCTTCCTTCTTCATTCTTAACAACTCCTCCCTGTTTTATCTAACCTTCCGCCGAAATAACCCATATTTCAACTTAAGCTCGTAGACCCAATCGCCATCCACTAAAAGTCTCAAACTTTCCCTCAAGATAGGCAGTTGTCTTACCACTGAACTCCTGTGCTATACTACCACTCTCCCACTTTTTAATCTCACTCCTTTAAGTACTACCCGACATTCTTTCCTTACGCCTGGCCATTTAGAAATTTAGCCGCCGCCTGGCACTTCTCACATGTCTTCCTTCATCGTATGCTGTCCAATTCAATATCATTCTCTGCAGCTCTTACACCAGTAGATCACCGCGACTTCAAACTCTCCGAGGATCATCTTTCTCGAGCTGCCTTCATTAGAAATAACTATTCAGTACTGAACCCCTGCACCTCACGGTCTCTGCCAACCGCATTCTTCAATGCTTCTTCACAATACTCTGACCCCCTGCAGCCGAAGAAACCATAGCACCCACATACTTAACACATTCCATTCGATCAATGACGACGATTTCACATCACAGGTGAATATCACCTTACTTGAAAACACCAAGTCTTACTACTTTATCAACCCCAACTGGGCCATTCATAATCCAAATGCCTTTCCTCTGCCAGAACTAAAATACCGAACTCTCGAAATCACGCCCTGAGAAGACCTCCCTTTAAGCCATTCATCACCCCCAACATATGGGCAAGCGTTCCACCATCACACTCACATCGCGCGATAACCAATCGTAAGCATCATAACAATCTGAGCATAACCTCAAGGCTATCAGAAAAACAGTTACTGAGTTGAAATAACATATTATCCTTCCGTAGGGCCATAACAACAGCCCCAACCAATTATACATGGAAAACATCTCGCATCATATCTGTAGCACCATTTCAATTCCTCAAATTTCTGATTCATAGCAAGCGCTTCGTGACGCATAAGATTGAGTAGGAATAAACATAGGCATAAGCCTTAAAGGAATCAAATCGCACGATGAGGAATCAAGAAGGGAAGTACTCCTAACAGCGATGTGGCCTCTCGAAGATAATTACAGACTCTGTACCGATCCGCAAGACTCTACTAGACTTTCTCATGACTCGTGAGACCTAAGGGAACCTAGTGCTCTGATACCATGTTGTCACGACCCAAAAATCTATTAAGGTCGTGATGGCGCCGGACACCATCGTCGGGCAAGCCAATCATTAATTAGTTGAAATAAATTCCTATTTTAACATTTTCGAAATCATTACCTTTAACTTATTACGTAATAACTAAAAAAAATATGTTAAGTAAATACGACGGTTTAAATATTCCATTTTAGCAAATATATCCCAAACGCATCTCAGAACCTGGTGTCACAAGTGCATGAGCAATTTCTAAGAATTTATACAATCATTACAAATCTTGTCCGAGATACAAATTGGACAATGAAATTTAAAACAACAGGAATACAATGCGAGGGAGGCTCTGTCAGCTGTGGATCACCTCCGGATGATGCAGCTCGCGTAAGTCTCCAAACCAGCCACATCGCTGTGAAAGTACCTGTGCAATAAAAATGCACAACAAGTGTAGCATGAGTATGAAAACAACTTGTACTCAGTAAGTATCCCGCCTAACCTCAGAGAGGTAGTGACGAGAGGTCGATTTGACACTTGCTAAAGGTCAATTTAGTATAATCAAGTGAGACACTAAGCATGTATATCATAGGCAATTTATTAAAATCAGGGATAAATAATCTCAACTCCTTCCACATTTAACACTTTAAATCTTTGTCATTTCATTAACAAATAATCAAACATAGATGATTTAATCAATTAACCAATAATCAACGAGAAAGAACAACTTCTTCCAAAGTTTTAATAACTTTAAATCTCTGTCATTTAAGTTGACAACTTAAAATTTCCAGGCCAGTAATCAGGCAAAATCACAGCAAATACGCAGTAAATGTCATGCGCAAGCAATGCCGAGGGTCGAACGGTGCGGACCAACAATAATAAATTGTGCACTGCCGCGGGTCGAACGGCTCGAACCATAAATGCATCTATCTGTCCCGCTCGTGAATCGATCATGCGACGCGGTTATACATAAATACATGGTTATCCTGCTCGCGAATCATACATGCGACTCAAGAACCCATAGACACACATATTCACACAATAAGTCCACATTTTTATCAAGAAAGCAGTTATTCAAGAAAGTGGTAAAATTATTCTTAAAGGAACACGAAAATAGCTTTTAAATCTTTGTTTTGAAACTCATTTGCCAAGTTTAATAATATTCAATAACATAACCTTATCAGGAATACAATTATCCATGGAGGAATCAATCCTCTTTCTAATGATTAAGAAAGGTACACTCTAGTCTTTTTAGGAAATAATTTACCGATTCAATAGCATTAACAGTCTAATATTATAGGCAGGATCACATGTACAACACGTAAGGCACGTTAGTGGGTCCTAGACTACCCGGACATGGCATAATTGTAGCTACGCACAGACTCCCATCACCTCGTGCGTATGTAGCCCCCGAAGATAATAGCACATATTCAATTAGTTTACCTAGGGGGGAAATTACCCCTCACAAAGTTAAAAAGGAGACTTACCTCGCTCCGAAATTCCATAACCGGCTTCCAAGCCCTTCCGACGACTCCAATGGATGCACAATGCCCCAAAACTACCAAATAACAGGCAAGGAATGAAAAGTCATTCTAATACTCGTAAAAAATTCAAATTATATACTTTCCCAACTCCGCTCAGTGAATTGACCAAAATGCCCTTGGGTCCACGTGCCCGGAATCCAAAATTTCTCGAAGATATACCTTACCCATAGTCTTACTAACTCAAATATACAATTTACTCTAAATTTCATGCTCAAATTCGTGGTAACAATCCAAAATAAAAGTTCTAGGTTTCTTCCAAATATCCCATTTCCCTACTAATTTCCATGTTCAAATTCATGTATAATCCTTGTATCTAACTCAAAAATGAGATGAATTTACTTACCTTGTAATGCATGATAAAAATCCCCCTTTGATAACTTCCAAAATCGCCCACACCAAGTGAAAAATGAAGAAATGGCCAAGAAATCCCGGTTTTAAAGAATTCTGCCCAGGCCTATTTTTGCACCTGCGATCCACTTCTCGCACCTGCGCTTCTGCAGGTGCGCCCAAACTTCCGCACCTGCGGCTTCCTCACCCCCAGCCAAATTTTGCACCTGCGCCACCCTGTCCGCATCTGCACCTTCGCAGGTGCGGAATTACTATTGCACCTGCGCTCCCAGCCAAACCAGCCAAATATTGCACCTGCGGCCAAAGCCTCGCAGGTGCGGTCACACCAGATGACATCAACCTCAGCCTTCTTTAAACTCCAAACTTGATCCGTTAACCACCCGGAATCCACCCGAGGCCCCCGGGACCCTGTCCAATTACACCAACCTATTCCAAAACATCCCACGGACTTGCTCGAGGCTTCAAATCACATCAAACAATGCCGAAATCACGAATCGCTTTAAAATTACTTGAAATTCCAAACTTCCACATCTGATGTCGAAACCTATCAAATCACGTCCGATTGACCCCAACTTTTGCACACAAGTCATATTTGACGTTGCGGACCTGCTCCAACTTCCGTAATCGCATTTCGACCCCGATATCAAAATTTCCACTTCCGGTCGGATTCCTCAAAACCTTCAAATTTTTATCTTTAGCCAAATGACCTACGGGCATCCGAAATCACTTCTGATTGCGCTCCCAAATCCAGAATCACCATACGGAGCTATTCCCAGGCTCGGAATCCCAAATGGACATCAATATCACTGAAATGCGCTTCTAGCCAAACTTAGGAAATTCTTCTAAAATGCTATCTTCCATAACATGCGTCGAAACGCTCCTGGGTTATCCGAAACCCAATCCAGATGTACGCCTAAGTCCGAAATCATCATACAAACCTGCAGGAACCTTCAAATCCTGATTCGGAGGTCGTTTACTCAAAATTCCAATCTTAGTTGATTTCTCCAACTTAAGGCTTCTGAAATTAGAATTTTCTTTCCAAATTAACTCTAAACTTCCCGAAATTCAACTCTGACCATGCACACGAGTCATAATACCTTAAATGGAGTTGCTCATGACTTCAAACCGCTGAACGACGCGCTAGAGCTCAAAACGACCGTTCGAGTCGTTACATTCTCCCCAACTTAAACAGACATTCGTCCTCGAACATGCCAAGAACTGCTCTGGAGTTGTCTGAATTCACTATATAACACCTCGCGCACTTGCCTGTGCTACCACAACTCAGTTGAGTACATTAGGTTGATCAAATCTAAAGATTTCTTCTTTTATCCATATAATAAGCTCAGAATCCAGTTCCAACACTTGAAATTCTCTACCAGGCCTGTTTCTTATACATAATCACCGTATCAACTACCACACGATATACCAGAACACGACAGCATACCTTTGCTGAATTAGCACCATGCACCGCATAATTCATCATCTGACCACAATGACACTCCCTGCACCTTAATAGCCAAGATTTCACGAATCTGATGCTCCCAATGCACCTCATGATATATACATACATCTTGCTATAATGCTAGCGATACCACCACAACGAAGGAGATGTGTAGAAATTCATAACCAACTGCAGAGTTAACAAATCATTGAATATCTCCTCTTGACTAGAATCGTCACCTCATTACAAACCAATAAGGGTAACTTTCCTTTAATGTATTTCACATAATCTTATCGCACTGATCGCTAATCCAATAACCTCGTCTCACCCAGTATGAACTGTTCAGACAACAAATCACCCCAAACATGACCAACAGTCTCACATGATACCATAACGCGCCAATAGGCCATAACTCGAACATGATACATAAAGAAATGACACATGAAGGGACTACTCGACTCACGCAACTAATATTAACTTTCTCAGAAAATAGGAAGTAAAACACAAGAAAATAAATATAGGAACCTAACTCATCATCACACTGTTGCGGTGTGATGACCCAAAAGGTCATCCTATGTTAATTTATCTAAATCTATGTTCTGAGGCCCCAAAAGCCTCCGTTAATCTTACCTCGATATACGTGCACATTCCTGGCGTGTAGCCGGGAAGATTTTATGTGAAAACTTGATGAAAAGTTGAAATTTATAATAAATAATTGATTAAAGTTGACTTTGGTCAACATTTTTGGTAAACGAATACAGACCCATGATTTGACGGTCCCGGAGGATCCGTAGGAAAATATAGGACTTGGGGCATATGCCCGGAATCGAATTCCGAAGTCCCAAGTCCGAGAAATGAATTTTTAAAGAAAATTATTTTCTGAAAATAAGAAAGACTTTTAAAAATAAATTTTGATGTGAAACCTGTGTTACCGGGCCCGTATTATGGTTCCGGAGCCCGGAACATGTTTAATATGTGTTATATGAGCTATCTGTAACATTTGGTGTAAAATAGACTTGGTTTGACGTGTTTCGGATCAAAAATGGAAAATTTGATAGTTTATGAAGTTTGAGAAAATTCTATAGATTTTGGAGTTTAATTCATTGTTTTTATGTTATTTTGGTGGTTTCATTACTCGAATATGTCCGTAGGATGATTTTGAGGTCGTGTGTACATTAGGTTTGAGGTTCCGAGGGCTCGGGTGAGTTTCGGGTAGGTCCCGGGAGGTCTTTAGGCTTAAAATATAGCTGTTTGAGGTCACATAACTCAGATCTCTGAACCTACCACCGAGGTCCGCGGTCCTTTTTTGCGGACCGCGCTAAGGGCTTCGTGGCCGCGGTCATTTTTTCGCGGTCCACGGTGGAGGAGCTGGGCCACTGGTCTGACTTCGGAGGCCTATATCTTTTGATCTACGAGGAATTTTGAGATGATTCCTAAAAAAGGTTGCAGCCCTTCGTTTCTAGTTTTCATAAAGATAAAGAAATTGTAATTTGGACATATTTAGGGAAAGTTATGGCCAAAATACTAAAGCATATCACTGCAGTAATTTTTCTTGGTTTTCTTCAGCTTTTCTTGGTCTTTGCTAGCGCGACCGCAGTCCATTTTTTGCTGACCGCGGTGTGGGACCTGAGAGGGGTATAAATAGACGGGAATTTCAGTTATTTTCATTTTTCAAAGCCCTAAAAACATAAGAGGCGATTTTCCAAACACTTTTTCTTCTCCAAAACATTAGTAAGTGATTTCTAACGCATTTTCTTTACTCCTTAACTTCTTTTTACAAGATTTCACCCTAGAATCTAGGCCTAAAATCATGAAATCAAAATAGAAATTAGGGGTTTTGGGTAGAGTTAGGGTTTTTGGAATTTTGGGTAATTCAACCTGAATTTGGGGTAGGATTTAAAAACAAATCATATATTTGAACTCGTGGGGGTATGGGTGATCGGGTTTTGGTCCGAGCCTCGTGTTTGGATCAAGCGAGCCAGGGGTCGAATTTTGCTATTTTTAGAAGAATGCTAGGAAATAGATAATTAGGCTATGAGATCGATTTATTGAGTCATTATTGATATACTTAAGTTAATTATGCCTAGATATTGTTGTTCCGGAGTTGAATTCAAAAGGAAAGGTGGTGTTAGAGGCTTGATTGCTATTTTTGGACCCGAGGTTAGTGTCTTACCTAACTTTGGTGAGGGAATAGGTATTGTATGCTATGTGCTAAGTGTTTATCATGTCCAATGCATAGATGAGGTGACGAGTACCTATGCATTGTGTGTTAACCATGCTCGTGAGTCCATTTTTGATGAAATTCTTGTCCTTACTTCCATATCCATTGTATTATGAATTTATCTCTACTTGGAAGTTGATTGTGTTGAAAATACTCGTTGATGAACTTTGATGTAATGGTC
The DNA here is from genome assembly GCA_005239525.1 of Nicotiana knightiana. Classification (NCBI taxonomy): domain Eukaryota; kingdom Viridiplantae; phylum Streptophyta; class Magnoliopsida; order Solanales; family Solanaceae; genus Nicotiana; species Nicotiana knightiana. The sequence goes on from ML392401.1 coordinate 19,759, forward strand.
CTATTTGAGGACCCAACTGTAAAGGATATACTTGAAATGGTTGGTTATAGCTGAGACCCTTGCCGGACAATTTGTTATGATAATGACTGATATTTTCCCCTTGTCGGGTGATTATGATTTGTGATTCCACTATGATACATTCCTTGCCATTTTGATAATTGTCATTGCATTGGTGAAGAAGAGTGTAAAGCACGAAGGGTGATGTCGTGCCATGATTTACATTGATCACATCATATATTGCATAGTGAGGAAGAGAGTAAAAGCACGAAGAGTGATGTCGTGCCATGATTTACATTGATTAAATCATATATTGCATATTGAGGAAGAGAGTAAAAGCACGAAGGGTGATGTCGTGCCATGATTTATATTTAAAAGCATGAAGGTTGATGGCGTGCCGTGGTTTATATTTAAAAGCACAAAGGTTGATGTCGTGCCATGATTTACATTGCCATACATGATACATTGCATCGTGAGGAAGAGAGTAAAAGCACGAAGGGTGATGTCGTGCCATGATTTATATTTAAAAGCATGAAGGTTGATGGCGTGCCGTGGTTTATATTTAAAAGCACAAAGGTTGATGTCGTGCCATGATTTACATTGCCATACATGATACATTGCATCGTGAGGAAGAGAGTAAAAGAACGAAGGGTGATGCCGTGCCATGATTCATGTTATCTTACATCGTACATTGCATTGTGAGGAAGAGAGTAAAAGCACGAAGGATGATGTCGTGCCATTTATTACATTTTTGGCATTATATTTGTTTCATTAGCATATTTCTGATAAATTGCCTTCTTGTCTGTTCCTATGTACTTAATTAACTGCTCTATCTCACTTGTTACCCCATTGTCTGCTCCCGTATCCCCCTACGTATCTGTTTATCTCTTCCTTTGTTTTTCCATGATATATATTGTAGAATAGGATAGGTTAACGTTTGTTGTCAAGTCTAGCCTCGTCACTACTTCGGCCGAGGTTAGGCTCGGCACTTATTCAGTACATGGGATCGGTTGTACTGATGCTACACTGCACATCTTATTGTTGTGCAGATCCCGCACCCGGACCTAGTGGACAGCGTTGAGGGAGTCTCCTTCAGTCCACCCCAGAGGCTTCGAGGTATATCCACTGGCGTTCGTGGGCCTTGGCATCTCTCCTATCCCTAGTTTCTGTATTTCTGTCTTGTTTTTCCTCTAGTTTTCAGAGACAGTCATGTATTTCATTTCAGACTTTGTATTTAGCACTCCTATAGACAGTTCGTGAGTTTGTGACTCCAGGTTTTGGGGAATTATTGCAACATTGTATTATGTTATCCTTACTTAGCTTTGACACTTTATCTATTTCCGTTGTTAAAAATTGTGAACTGTTTTTAGTTTATTCTGTTAATTCAGTATTATCATGTTAGTTTAACTGTACACGTTGGCTTGTCTAGCGGGTTCAATGTTAGACGCCATCACGATCCGAAGGTGGGATTTCGGGTCGTGGCATGCGGCGTGCAACCCAATCCAAATAACATACTCGTGGCGACGTGCCATCCGATCCACACATAAAATTCACATAAGGAAATATACACTGAGTTGAATTGCTCACTGCTACAATTTACTGAATATCGGTCACAAGCACGCTAAGTGCATAATACCATCCTGGGGAGACTGATAAAGCCATATGCTACAAAACTCAAGCACAACTGAGGTGCGATATATATATATATA